>OZ026613.1:121308778-121344778 GCA_964020975.1 Hermodice carunculata | reverse complement strand
TATAGCACATAGGAATGCAGTATCAAAAATGACAAGACTCTCAAAATTCATGAGCACTGGTTGAGACTGCAAGGTGATCTTGCTCGAGGCTGATACTGTGCTATAAATTGGTCTGCTGTATGCAGGATTAGTGACAACTAAACTGCAAGGTGCTGCCACCTGGTGATTACTGGCTAAAATACCCAACTACAAAGATATATTACCACCTACAACCCATATGAATGGCCTGGTGACCTATTTTTGCAACATGACAAACCCTGGACCCTTGATCCCAATGCACATGTGTTAGGTTTTTACATGAATATGGATATATGATAAGAGTAGTGCCTTGAGGGCTGGAGTAAAGACTGCAACCAGTTTTGATCTAAATTGATCTCATTAAGCAATGAGAGAAACTGTCAGGGTGCCTGCTTTATATATGCACGCATTTAACTTTTCAGTCGTCACGTAATGCATTGCGAGCATGATTACATGGAAACAGGACGTGCATCACTGTGACATTGTTGTCACAGGGGAAAAGATTCAAAAGATTTTTTGAATCCATGATCCTTCCAAATATGAATAGGTGTTCATTTGACACCAGCAGTTAGGTGGTGCAGATTGTGTGGGGTGAAGAATTGAGGTAAATTTTTTACTTGGATGCCCTCTGTCAGGTGAAAAAAAATGTGAAGTAACACTTTCTGGGTTAAAAGTAGACGATCTCTACACCATTAAAGGAAGGCTCTCATGAATTATCATGTTTTGTATAACAATTTTACTATAACAATGACTTAACATATGGAAAAAGGCAAGAATGATGTTTCAACCTGTTTGCCTGGTTTCTGAGAGGTAAATCCATGAATTTGGTCTTAATAACAGGAAGTATAAGGTGTATGGAACTTCAAAGGAATTTTCAGGCATCACGGGTAAGTCTTCAAGGATCATGAGAAAAAAAACAGAACTCTTATCAAAGACTATGCCTCTCTCTCTCTCTCTCTCTCTCTCTCTCTCTCTCTCTCTCTCTCTCTCTCTCTCTCTCTCTCTCTCTCTCTCTCTCGTCTCTCTCTCCTCTCTCTCTCTCTCTCTCTCTCTCTCTCTCTCTCATCTCTTCTCTCTCTCTCTCTCTCTCTCTCTCTCTCTCTCTCTCTCTCTCTCTCTCTCTCTCTCTCTCTCTCTCTCTCTCTCCCCCCCCCCTTCCTTCTTTACCAGTGACTATTATACATAGAAACTCTAAACTTGGCATGATTGTACCTCCATACAAGGAGTTTTGCCCTTTTATGCAAAATTTTGCAAATTAGGGGCATTCCAAATTTTGAATCTTGAATATCTTCAAAAGTATAACTTCTACAAGGAGGTTATTGACCATTGTGCATCTAATGAATTTAAAACAAAAAGTTGTAGCAATTTAAATTATGCTAATTAGCAGCATATGAAATTTTAAAGCTTGAATATCTTCAAAACTATAATGGATAGAGATGTCATTTCAACTTCTACTAAGCGGTTTTTGACCATTGCACATTTAATGAATCTAAAACAAAAGTTGTAGCAATTCAAATTATGCTAATTAGTAGTATTCAAAATTTTCAATCTTGAATACATGTATTTTCAACACTATTATAGATAGAGATGTCATTCCAACTTCTACTAGGGGATTGTTGACCATTGCACACCCAAGGAATAAAAACAAAAGTTGTAGCAATTTCAATTATGCCAGGTAGCACCATTAGAAATTTTAAATTGTCAAATCACATGTTGACCCTCTTTGCTGACAGCCATTTTGACATAAGGTGTTGTCAGTGTGAAGGTCAGGTGACCATGTAATCGCCTTATGCTCTTCCTTTGATCCTTGGTTGCCACATGCGAAAACCACAAACATAAACCAGCAATGTGTCTAGCTTTACAAAATTTTGAGATGAGAAAAATTTGATTTTATACCTGTTACAATGCCTACCTTTTGAATATTACCAGAACTCAACAAAGAATGACAACAATGATATAACTTTAACAATAACAATATATTAACAATCAAGATCAGTACAAAGTAGGTAAACTTATCTCCACTGGTATTTCAACATCAAACAGTCTTAGGTAAATCCTAATCCTTGGTGAGATTATCCACAGATACTATCTTACAGTTCGAAGTCTTATGACAGGTGCCAAACCAGCAATGTGTCTAGCTTTACAAAATTTGAGATGAGAAAAATTTGATTTTATACCTGTTACAATGCCTACCTTTTGAATATTACCAAAACTCAACAAAGAATGACAACAATGATATAACTTTAACAATAACAATATATTAACAATCAAGATCAGTACAAAGTAGGTAAACTCATCTCCACTGGTATTTCAACATCAAACAGTCTTAGGTAAATCCTAATCCTTGGTGAGATTATCCACAGATACTATCTTACAGTGTCTTATGACAGGTGCCAAATGATCTGGTACAAATGCCACAGAGGTGCAGTTTGGGTCCAATGTGGTACTGAAAGATGTGATGCTGATCCAATCCCACAGAGGTACAGTTTGGTTCCAATATATAAACATCACCGTTGTTCCAGAGTTTTCCAATTAGTCACACATCCCAGTGCATTGAGACCTGTCTGGATTACCTCATATGGATATAGGTCACCATTCTAGCTTATTCCACATGTTTACAAGTTATATGTGAGTCACCCACAAAACAGGCCAACTCAGTGACTCTGCAGTGACCCTGCAAAGTATTCATTAAACTCTTTGACCCGCCACACACTCAATGAATACAGTGACCTCTCCAAATGAAAACAAACAGCCATACATATTCTCATGACAATACCACAAAACAGCAATGTATCTTAACAAGAATACATCAAAGTTAAAGGTTCTTATTTACTCCACTCATACTAAAAAGTTTCATTACAGAGAATGAGCAATTTTCACGTGATGGCCCATTCTGTGTAAAAATCAGAGCCATGACCTTTGAAAGTGATTTTCTCAGAAGTAAATTTTCACAAAACCAATCAAATCTTAAAATGATGTAAAATAGAAGTATCATCTCAAAATAAATGTTTAATGCAAGATAATTTTCTAACTTCGGGAACTTTTTTTATTTGGCTTTTCAACTCTTCCTTCTGTGACTTTTGGAGCTAAAAATGGAGAAACTGTTTTCCATCATGGTACCAACTTCCAAATTCTATAAAACTTTACAAAATAAATTTTATCCCTAGACAAAAATTACCTTCCAGCAAAGGGGTCTACTTTGTCATTTCAGATAGTTTGCAGATCTTATAATTGAATATTTTGCAAATGTGCGGAAATAAAACTTGTGAATCTATACCTAATCACAAAATGGAGTAAAAACTTTTGAAAAAGTCTCTTTCATTGATTCAATATTCTGTGACAACAAATTTAGACATCTAAACAATTCAGAAAATATATAGTTTATTGAGTCAAACAATCACTTTAGATGAACTGGACAAGGTCAAAGTCAACAGAGTCTGTAATATGCCTCAAATCAGGCTGGCACCTTAATTTTACATGTAAGTCTCTGACATGTAAAAATGGTTCACAAATTGGACATGTGATGAGATATACACAGCACTTCATTAATATGTCTTAAATATTCTGAGTGGGACAAACTGGCCCGGCAGATTCCCACTAGAGTCACACAGAATCAATTCCTAAACTGGATTCTGTGTTGCTCTAGTGGGATTCTGACAGCCAGACAGCAAATTAAGCACAAAGACTTATCTTCATTTTTCTCTCCTTCAGTTACTCACCTGACCACTAGAGGGAGCAACTCTGCAGCCTCCAGGTCCAATTTGAGATTAACAAAGTCTAGATTTCTCTCTTCTTCCTCTTCTAAATTTATAGGCTTGTTCCCATTGTTTGCATTGTTCTCTTTGCTATCAAGAGTAAACAACAAAACTGTTATCATGTTAACTGAGCAATGAATATTGAGGTAACTATATTACACAGTGCCGTGGGTCACTAGGGTCAAAGATACTCCCTAGATATCAGGGTAGGCACACCCTACCCAACATATGAAATACACACCCGACAAAATCTGAATGACGACAGAAAAAGGTGGGGGTTTGGCAGCTAACACTTACCACTTTGAATAGAACTCTTGATCAGAATTAGCTTTCTCTGCATCATTACACTCTGGGTAGTAAACAAATCACTGGGATTTTAAGATGGACTGCTGGGAAACAAAGAAATAAAATAGGGGCACCTTGGAGAGATGCCTACATTGAGACATGGAGGTCTTATAGAGTGACAATAGGGCACCCTAAAGAAATGCCTGCATTGAGACATGGAGGTCTCATACAGTGGCTTAAGTTGAAAATAGGGGCTCATTTGGGCACCATGTATGGTATAAAGGGACTACCCTCCCTGTAGAGCTGTCAGTGTTTTCTGTTGTATGATACAACTAAAAGAACATTGCATGTACATATATAGAACAAGTGCGACTATTAGTTACTACCTGTCTGTTCAGGGGATACAAGAAAATATCCACGTGAAAAGATTTGTATCCCATTCAGCTGTTGGCTTCATAGGATACAAATCTTTTCACGTGGATATTTTCTTGTATCCCCTGAACAGACAGGTAGTAAAGACTTTATACTGTTATAGGACTATAAATGTGAAATAAAAACTACTGAAAAACAATTTATTAAATAACATCAACTATTTAATAACATGTAGAATACTTGATATGGCAACAAGATCTTTTTTTTTTTTAACTGAAGTAGGCCTATTTTTTACTGATATCAGTCATTTGATTCCTGAGCCTGATTGCAAAACAGGTATACAGAATTTGTTTACCTGTTTGGTGATCAAGTCCAAAACGATGCAAAATTATGTATACCCCTGATGGTGCTCATTGATATTCATGAGCCTGATCGCAAAAACAGGTATACAGAATTCGTATACCTGTTTGGTGATCAGGAAGGATACCAAAAAGCGATTACGGAGAACTCTCCTGTATTTTTTAGCCAATCAGCAAGCGTAAATTTCATCTATTACAGGAGAAACCCTGTAACTGGCCCTATCCATGGCTTTGATACAACCCCAAGTTGTCCCAACATGTATATGAAGCAAATTCAACATAACTTTTCCATTAAAACAGCTAAAACTGACTGGAGGTCATATGTCTGTTTCAGTGAGAAGTGCAGATAAGCCTCAGGTAAACAGCTTTTCTAAGGGTGAGTTGGGCACTAAGCTGCACATAAGCATGCCTCAGGTAAACAGCTTTCCTTATGGCGAGTTGGGCACTTAGTGTCCCAAGGACAGCTGTACACTAATCTTATTTCAAGAGAAAAGTGATTAATTCTAATTGCTGAGAAAGACAATTTATAACAGGGTGTCCACGAAGGCTAGTTTTAAGGTTACTCATTGTGCGATTTTGGTGATTTTGCTCAGCAGGACCTTACAAAAGATGAAAATGACTCCTGTATGTTATCCCTATCAATTAAAGTCAAAGAGACAGATATATTTTGAGTATTTACAACAAAGATATACATAAGGTGATTGTGGACTGACTGCTTGTCAAGGTATCATTTAAGACTGATTAGTAGAGGCTTTCTCCCATATGGGTGGGGACCATGAGAGAACACCAGGTATTTTGTTGTTCCAGTGCTTGGTTTACCTGTCTGAACCATCGTCCCAGCCACATACCACAGTCACATGACCCAGGTTGGAGCCCTCGCGGTCGATACTCTCAGCCACTGTCTGTTTGAGGTGTGGATCCAGGTCAAACACAGACTTTTGTCTCTTCATATCTGTCACAAACCAGGGACCCGAAGCCCTGCAGATAGAGGCCCAGTGTATTAATACCGCCATAAAACTGCTAGCATGAGGGGTTTTAATTGTTAATATTCATATACTTATCTTTCCTTTTTTTTCAATTGAAGTATGCAAGGATACTGATAATCATCCCATTGATATGGTGCATTTCATACACACAAAGTTAACACAATGCCTTGATGCAGTCCTTTCCTCAGGTTGTTAGGTCCCAAACTTGCTATAACAAGATATCATGAAAAGCAATTAATACCTCAGCCAACATAGTTTCATATTTCAGTGACTTAAGTTTGACCTTTGATGGACACTCAAGGCAAAATTTATAAGCACAAAAAGAAAGTTGATTGGTACTTTGCTCCAGTTGCCCTCTTCTTATAAGGCCCTTCTCATGACAGGCCCTCTCCCCCCCCCCCCCCCCCCCCCATACACACACGCACACAAAGGCCATTTTTCCATGCAGCAAGTATGGCATTATCAAATTATTTACCCCTCAAGAGGGGCCACTTCTCTTTTAAGCCCACAATTTTGGTGCATTTTGGGTGACCTTATAAGAGGGGGACGACTGTATTCATGTCAACCATGCCCCAAGACATACAAGGAAAGTAAGATTTACAGAGTTGAAGAGGGTCAACAATAGGTCAAGGTCATCCATCTTCAACAGACTTCTGACATTTTGTCAAAATGCAAAATTTGGTAAACTCAGATCTCATTTATTTCAGCCAATCAATACAGTGATGTTATCAATATGAAGATACATGTACATAATAATATACATATGGAGAAATTATCACCTTCCCACAATAGCCCCAATGCTGGACTATCCCCTCATCATGGCGTCATCCATGGCTGCTTTTCAACAGCGAGTGCATCTCATTTACAATGTTTCGTAGGATATTCCCAGTTCCTTGTTTTCGATGACTGCAACACCACAAGGCATTTATCATAACGTCACCCTTAACAAGAACCAAGACTTTCCGTCCCAGCCACCCGTCTCGTTGCCCTGGGAAATCAGCGTCTGTGACACTGTCAGCACAGGCATCGTACAAAATCACAGTCAGCTTCGGGACAAAACAACCCAAAGGAAGGACTTCTCCAGGACTACAAACACAAAGCTGCATTCATTTTCCAATGTACACATCTTCTGTGTTTGTGTTTCAGATATTTAATTCCTATAAAAACATGTCAATGTACTGTAAATTCTCGAATAGAAGATGCACCCCGACTTTGGAACATCTACAAGGTCGTAATCTCTGTCATTATGTTCAGCAGAAAACCCTAATAGAAGATACACCCTGACTTCAGACTGCTAAGTGAAAGTACTGGTAATCAAAATGAAAAGTTCCCGCATGAGTTACATGCGTATGACTCATGCAAACTTTGCATTCTATGACCATTCTACGTTTTTTCTTTTCCTTCAGTGTCACGTGTTTGTATTGAAATAAACGGTATTTATAGCCAGTGGTTTGCATTGTGTTGTTTGTGTCAACTACCATTAAGACCAGTATCATATAATTGCTCTTTCAAACTTTCCGATATAATGAAGGCTGCGGAGCCCAGTGCCAACACAAAAGCTGCCAAATTTTATGGACTTGCAGGTAATGAAAAGCTAATTAGACGTTTGAAAAAACAAGATGTTCTACAGCGTGTGAAAAAAAAAACAAACTGTAAATGTCTGGCAGGTGCTGGGCACAAAGTGCAATACATGGCTTTGGACTTGATCCTAGTATAGTGGGTGAAACAAACACGTGGAGAAGGCCATGCTGTGACCTGTAGATTACTGCAAGTGGAGGCAGAGCCCCAGGTGAATGAATCTCCCGATACCCCTCCTGCTCTTTTACGGCATCAAACAGCTCTGACTAACTAAGGATGGAAGGATGGTAACTAAGATATGCCATGGCCTGTCAACTAGAAATGGAAAAGCTGCCCAAAGATGCAGATGAAAAAGTTGTAAGTTTCCATAAATTTATCATTGCTCTATGCCAAAAAAATGAATATGAACAGCATGACATTTTTAACACTGACCAAATTCCCAAAAGATTCAACATGAATAGGAGTGACACTTCGCATCCTTGTGGTAAAAAAACTGTTCTAATCAGATCTAATGGAACAGAAAAACGCTCTCTTAAAGCTGTTGTTACTGTTAGTGCCGATGGCTCCAAGTTACCATCATATATATTAATATTCAAAGATGTACAGGATCCAGCTGTGTGTCTCCCTGGTTACCATGTCACAATACAGCAAAATGGATGGTTTTATGATAATGGTAATTTACCGTTTTATTTTAACGTGAGAATCTGAGTTTATAGTTCACCTGGTGCTGAATTGTAATATACTGAGTTGATAGCTTACCTTAGCACACATGGTGTAACTTTGGGGCTCAGTAAGCATGCTAATATAAATTGTTAAGCCTAGATACTTAATTAAATAAGCCTAGATACTTAACTAAATATACCTAATTAAATATGCATCTCCTTGCAGGTTGCATAGCACTGATTCATCAAACCTTTCCCAGAAGAGCCGGTAATAAACATCGACTGCTTAAACATCAACTCCTTGTGTGGGACAGTTGCTGTGTCTACCTGACTGAAAAAAGTATGTGAGGAGTTGACCAAGTGAGATATTTATATTGCTTTTACACCCAGTGGTTTGACACCCATTGTCCAACCACTGGATGTTTGTTTAGACCTTTCAAGGTTGGTGTATGTACGGCATGGGAGGAGTGGATGATTGAGCATGGGAGGAGTGGATGATTGAGCGTGGGAGGAGTGGATGATTGAGCATGGGAGGAGTGGATGATTGAGCGTGGACGGAGTGGACCCACCCAAGGTAAATTGCTACCAAAGTTGAAGGCAATCTGGCTGATGGTTTCAGAGAAGTCCAAAACATGAATTGTTGACAATGGATGGACAAACGATGGAGGGAGGATCATAAGATAAGCTCAGCTGACTGTCAAGTCAGCTAAGCTAAAAATGTAGCCCTTCCATTCTTACTTGACCTTGTGATGTTATGTGCTCCTGGTGTGTCTACTTCAATTTGGAAACCAAACCATATTCTTACACAAGCCACAACTTCAATTAGAGAAATTTTATGGTAATTCCCATTAAATATGTAACGGTCAGAGAATGGAGTATTTTTTTTGCAGCCTGCAGTCCATATAGGAGCTGAAGTGCTGCTTGACCAGCAAGTTTATCAAATAAGTTATTTATTGATGTGTAATATTGTATTTTTCTTGGAGAGCCCAACAAGACAATGTCATTTTCCCTGAATGAGGGATACCCTGCTGACAAACAAGGCTTCCTTATTGGTCAGAATGACACGTACCCTGGCACCTGTCCCAGCATGTCCAGTATCCCGTTTCCTTTCCACCTCTGTGCTGCCCTCACTTCCTCCTCTGTCACCCCAACCACCTACAACACACAAAGACAACATCTCACACACAAATTCAAGATTTCCACGTTATGTGTCACACACAAATTACAGATTTCCACCTTATAGTATATATATGTGGCAAATCTTTACTGAAACTGATTGCACATAACCACATATGAAGGGTGTGTGCAGCAGGCAAAACATCTGCAAGTGTTTTGAAACTTTTCCTTGTTTAAAACGAAGCAAGAGCAAGTGTTTGCTGTCCTGAACCGTCCCACTGTGCTACAGCTCACACTATCAACATCCAGTCAACATCCAGTCATCACCTATTAATGATCCATTAATCATCTATTAATCATCCATTAATCATCTATTAATCATATCAAGGTGATGACAGCAGGAGGATTGACACATTGGTAATAAATCACAGCGCTCTGCTCTTTTCTTTGTGACGGTTCTTTTAATTGAAAGCATTAACAATCTTCTGACAAGGAAAATGCTTTAAAATTTGCAGTGTTCAAAATGGGATTGTTTCCACAGCTACAGTTTAAGGGTAAAGTAGATTTTAAAAAATCTTTTGACATCATTTGGTTAGTTTAAGAACCTTGAGCAGAGGGCCAAGGACCACTGGTCCAACAGATAAATATACACTGACCACTGCTTGATGTAGGTGGGGCACAAAGAGGTCATAGTGTCAGGGATAAGTGCTTCATGTAGCTGGGGCATTATTAAAGAGGCCATAGAGTCAAGGATCAGTGCTAGATGTAGGTGGGGCGCAATTAAAGAGGCCATAGGGTCAAGGATCAGTGATTGATGTAGGTGGGGCGCAATTAAAGAGGCCATAGGGTCAAGGATCAGTGCTTGATGTAGGTGGGGTGCAATTAAAGAGGCCATAGGGTCAAGGATCAGTGATTGATGTAGGTGGGGTGCAATTAAAGAGGCCATAGGGTCAACGATCATTGCTTGATGTAGGTGGGGCATTAAGAGGCCATAGGTCAAGGATCACTGTTTGATGTAGTTGGGGCATAAAGAGGCCATCGAGTCAAGGATCAGTGCATGATGTAGTTGGGGCATTAAGAGGGCATAGTATCAATGACCACTGCTTGATATAGTTGCGGCATTAAGAGGTCATAGGGTCAAGGGTCAGTGCTTGATGTAGTTGGGCTTTAAGAGGCCATAGGGTCAAAGATCAGTGCTTGATGTAGTTGAGCCATTAAGAGGCCATAGGATCAAGAACCACTGTTTAATGTAGGGGGATTAAGAGGGTCAAGGATCAGTGCTTGATGTAGTTGGGCCATTAAGAGGCCATAGGGTCAAAGACAACTGTTTTATGTAGGGGAATTAAGAGGTCAGAGGGTCAAGGACCACTGTTTCATGTAGGGGGATTAAGAGACCATAGGGTCAAGGACCACTGTTTTATGTAGGGGGATTAAGAGGCCATAGGGTCAAGGACCACTGTTTTATGTAGGGGGATTAAGAGGCCATAGGGTCAAGGACCACTGTTTTATGTAGGGGGATTAAGAGGCCATAGGGTCAAGGACCACTGTTTGATGTCATTGGGGCATGTTATAAGATGAAATGGACAAGGGCCACTGTTTTAGTGGTGTCACCAAAAAGAGTCAATTCCCAGTAGGTTTGTGCTTCCATTTTCTATTTTCTTTGTTTTCTCTTTGGGATGGTAGCTCTAAGAGCTGTCAGGTGGCACAGTTTTCTTAGTGTAAACTTAAACGAGTTTTGCTCCATGCCACCTCAGGAAGTGAATGATATGGATTTGTACAACCATTTGGCAATTAAAACAAAAGGATGCGTAATCAAGATAACAAGAGGATGATGATGGTTCTGCTCACTGATGACCTGCTGACAGGAGTTCTACTAAAACAAGAACTCAGCCTGAAATGGATGACTGAGTTACTCGCAAAGAGCCAAGTAAGTCTAAAATAGTATGTACTTGACAGACTTAGAAGTTTTTTATTACCAGAGGCAATCTGACCTACCTGCCTGAATTCAAAGGTGCCATAGGGAGTTTCCTGGTCCTTCAACTGTGGATCTTCTGTGATCAGCATATTCTGGATATGGGACTGTGACGTGTGGTCCAGGGATCTGTTCCATGGTATGTGGTCACCACAGCTCAGTACATTGCCTGCCAACCAAGCCAAGACAAAAGTCATCTCAGCAAATGGTGTAGCTGTAACAAGTATGCTTGAACCTTTTCTGTTACACAATTTTTTCAAATATTTGGATACATTTGTGTCTAATATTGAGCCAATGTTATTTGGTGCTTGAATGCCATTGGTATATGAACAAAATAAAAAACTTCAAAGTTTGTAAATGGTCAATTGGTGAATAAAACATAAGGTCTACCCACAACTCACAGTTTGATTTTGTTCTTAGAAAACCTGTTGCCAGAATAACCGCTATATCTGTGGGTTACATCTGGAAATGTTACTCACGAGGTGCTCTTAGTCTCTTTTTGTTACTTCAGGATTTTTTGCCATAAATTTGTCCTGCAAAAACATTTTGCTGAATGCAACATCATCTTCCCATGTATGTGTAAAGTGAAGTGACATCATCTCATCCCATGTATGTGTAATGTGAAATGACATTTTATCCCATATATGTGTAATGTGACATGACATTATCTTATCCCATGTATGTGCAATGTGAAGGGTCATCATCTCACCCCATGTATGTGTAATGTGAAGTGACACCGTCTCATCCCATGTATGTGTAATGTGAAAGTGACATCATCTCATCCCATGTATGTGTAATGTGAAGTGACATCCTATCCCATGTATGTGTAATGTGACATGACATTATCTCATCCCATGTATGTGCAATGTGAAGTGACATCCTCTCATCCCATGTATGTGTAATGTGAAGTGACATCGTATCCCATGTATGTGTAATGTGACATGACATTATCTCATCCCATGTATGTGTAATGTGATGTGACATTATCTCATCCCATATATGTGCAATGTGAAGTGACATCATCTCATCCCATGTATGTGTAATGACATCATCTCATCCTATGTATGTGTAATGTGAAGGGACATCATCTCACCCCATGTATATGTAATTTGAAGTGACACCGTCTCATCCCATGTTTGTGTAATGTGAAGTGACATCATCTCATCCCATGTATGTGTAATGTGTAGTGACATCATCTCATCCTATGTATGTGTAATGTAATGTGAAGTCAGTCCAGGGCAGATGCACTCACATGACCTTAATACAGTTACCAGATACAGCTGTGTGATATTGTGTGTTGTATCAATTGTATTTGTGTCTTTTTGCCTAGAACCACTTCCTAGTAGTCATTACCCTATTCCGCAGTCCAAACTCTTTACTCTCCATAAGTAAATGACAATTTTGTCAGCGGGTGAATCCCACTTATGAGCGTTTACTATCACTCCATGCTATTACTATGCAGATCAGTTTCCAAGGCCCTTGTGCATCTTTGAATACTTTTTTTACAAATGCACCAGGTATATGTAATTTGAAGTGACACCGTCTCATCCCATGTTTGTGTAATGTGAAGTGACATCATCTCATCCCATGTATGTGTAATGTGTAGTGACATCATCTCATCCTATGTATGTGTAATGTAATGTGAAGTCAGTCCAGGGCAGATGTACTCACATGACCTTAATACAGTTACCAGATAAAGCTGTGTGATATTGTGTGTTGTATCAATTGTATTTGTGTCTTTTTGCCTAGAACCACTTCCTAGTAGTCATTACCCTATTCCGCAGTCCAAACTCTTTACTCTCCATAAGTAAATGACAATTTTGTCAGCGGGTGAATCCCACTTATGAGCGTTTACTATCACTCCATGCTATTACTATGCAGATCAGTTTGCAAGGCCCTTGTGCATCTTTGAATACTTTTTTTACAAATGCACCAGTATTTGACCAAAATGTACCTGTGTCTTGATCGACAGATATAACTCGCTAGGTTTTTCAGAGCATACATGATGAAGCAGCACATATAAGATTCAGCTTGCAGCTTCATCATGTACATGCTCTGAAAGACTTAGCTCACATCAGTTGAGACACCGCAGGGTCAGAGATTCTCTTTCATAATTAGATAATACAACGGATAAATATATACCAATCTTGTGGGAGTATCTGGCCATAATCTGTGTACCTATGGGAGGATGGATACAGTGGGTGGCCTGCATAGGAGGCTTTACTGCTTGTATCCTTCCACTCCATGGCAACACCTGTGCCATGCAAAATTAACAGCCAGCTGTTTATCACAACTGAACACCAGGTGGCACTGCTGAAAACATTACTGAGCACCTGCAGTTTTGGCTAGACTTCCTGGCTCATGTTCAAATTTTGTTAAAATCTTGTTACTATAATAAATCCCACTTGAAAACTTTGCTTGGGAGTTTTTGCATAGAACTTGGTACATAAAGAGGAGGATAGTACATGTACCTGTTTGAAACACATATCTGGCCAGAGAGTTCATGAGGGAAGCTGGCCACATAGGTGGACTGTTTTCTCCATCTTCCTTCTTCAGGCGAAACGTCAACTCAAACCCAAAGCCACTCTGCTGGTTGGGGCCTGTCAACCTGGATCAAATAATTATAAAGTCACATTTTGGTTCCTTGAGGTCCTCCTAACTGTAGGGTACAATGCACCTTGACTGTGCCCAGGAAGGTTGTTGACCCAGTCTCTGGAGGGTTTAAAAAGACACTTTTGAAAAGCCTTTCCCAAAGTGTGTATTCACATTAAACAAAAGATGGCATTATACACGTTTACATGGATTAAAGTTTTGAGATGATCTTGAACCTTTTTCACAAGTCATAGTTTAGCATCACCAGTAAAAGTATACAAAGTATCCCTTCACCAATAATAGCACTTATAAATATGATTTTCAAAAAGCTGTGTTTTTTGATGGCAAAATGAGGATTGAAGTAAAGTAAAACTGGGTGATTTGACTCACTGATGTACGCGCCCATCACCATGGAGGTCACTGAAGCCAAAGCTGACATAGTGCCAGTGAGGTGGGATGCCTTGGTTTGCGTCGCCAGGATTGTACAGCATGCTGATATAGTCCAGGGGATCCGGCCCACCCAACCTGGAAACACAACAAACATTTATAGTAGATCTGCAACCTACATCTATAACCAATGGAAAGTTCCACTCATACAGAGACCAGGAGCTCCCATCCCATAAAGTAAGGATCTGGAGGTAAGGATATTTACACAGACAAGCACATTGTCATACCTGCTATAACTGTAAGCATAATCATTTTTTCCTGGATTGCCTTATCCATGGTATCAGGGCTCACCATTTGTCTGTGTCCATCCTCAGGGCAAGTCACTATGATATTTCACCTGTCCCACCCTCTACTATACTTGTTCATTGAATCAAATCTTGTCAGTAAAAGCACCTTTTCATAAATACATGTACAATGTATGAAAAACACCCAGTGAACTGTGTCAATCTTAATTTATATGTAATTACAGTGCTTCCTCTTTATAACGCTGGTGTTGGGGTCCACATGGTATACTGTTTTATAGCAAAACCACCTTATTACCACCTTATTACAGAGGGACTTTTAACATAGACGTAATGGGAAAACTATTTCAGTGGGAACCATGGTAACCACCGTGTTGTATCAGAAACCGCCTTGTAATGAGGGGTGTTAGAAAGAGGGAGCACTGTACTCTAGTTGCCATGGAAAAACTTACTTAATTGGTGGAGTGGTATCAAACTTAATATGCATGTGATTACTCTGTAACTATGGAGAGTGGTAAGTTAGCAGTTTAGGACAGGTAAGACACCAAAAATAAATCCCACTTTAGTCAATCCTAGCTCAAAATGTATTTGCGTTAGGATAACATATCATATATGTGTGTACTCGTGATACTCCAAAGAGTTTATATGTCCCGTATTTGGGTGTCTGTGATGTTAATTGTTGAATAAACAATTGAAAGTTGACCGCAAAGCATCCACCCCATAAATGTCGATATAAGTCACTAATTATTTGTGATAAAATCATAATTACACCTGGATCTTAATCCTGACATATTGGCAACAAAAAACGATCCTGCTATTTTCTGTGTTTGGTTTCGTTTTTCTGTTATCCATCCTCAAAGTTTGACGTTTCAATTTTCCCTTTGATTTTCAGGATGTTAATTTTCTTCATTTCATAGAAAAAGAACAATGCAAAATTTAGAAAATCGCTGAATTGTTTTGCAGTTCAGACATTAAAGAATCAAAAGCCATTAACCGGATTAA
The DNA here is from genome assembly GCA_964020975.1 of Hermodice carunculata. NCBI lineage: Eukaryota > Metazoa > Annelida > Polychaeta > Eunicida > Amphinomidae > Hermodice > Hermodice carunculata. Next base: position 121,329,392 of record OZ026613.1, on the reverse strand, counting down.
ATTTCGCCCAGCTGTTTTCTTGGAATAACCATTCTTAGGTGGGGCTCTTGTCCTATTATCCTTTCTGAGAAAACAAGCTTCAAAGGCCTTTGATGTTAATCATTTGCCTCTGAAACAATAACATTTGCTCAAGTTGAGCTGATATTTGTACAAAACGTAGCAAACATCGTCCCTGAACATTTGGGGAGGTTGTCAATCAATTCTTGCCAATCACATGAATAAAAGAGCCTTTGAAGTACGGAAAACATTATTCAGCGATCTGTCGAACGGTGATAGCGACAGTCTGGTTTCAAAGTGTGACGTCATGCGGCCGCTCGTGATCAGTGTACAGATGGCAGGTTTACAATCCCAACCTAGGTCTTGCCTAGATACATAATCCTACCAAGTGTCATCAAATTCCATCCTGTTCTTCATGACTTATCGCAGGGAAACCAATTTCACAGAAGTGACCCTGTGACCTTGAGAATTCGCTCAAGGTCATCCAAATACAATCCCAACCTAGGTCTTGCCAATATACATAATCCTACCAAGTTTCATCAAATTCCATCATGTTCTTCATGACTTATTGAACGGAAACCAATTTCAAATAAGTGACCCTGTGACCTTGAAAATTTGGTCAAGGTCACCCAAATACAATCCCAACCTAGGTCTTGCTTAGATACATAATCCCACCAAGTTTCATCAAATTCCATCAAGTTCTTCATGACTTATCAAACAGAAACCAATTTCACATAAGTGACCCTGTGACCTTGAAAATTCGCTCAAGGTCACCCAAATACAATCCCAACCTAGGTCTTGCCAAGATACATAATCCCACCAAGTTTCATCAAATTCCATCAAGTTCTTCACGACTTATCGCACGGAAACCAATTTCACATAAGTGACCCTGTGACCTTGAAAATTAGGTCAAGGTCATCCAAATACAGTCCAAACCTAGGTCTTGCCAAGATACATAATCCTACCAAGTTTCATCAAATTCCATCAAGTTCTTCACGACTTATCGCACGGAAACCAATTTCACATAAGTGACCCTGTGGCCTTGAGAATTCGCTCAAGGTCATCCAAATACAATTCCAACCTAGGTCTTGCCTAGATACACAATCCTACCAAGTTTCATCAAATTCCATCATGTTCTTCACGACTTATCGAACAGAAACCAATTTTACACTAGAACAGACTGATTTTCCAACAGAAAATCAAATGTCTCCCGGTGAAACACTTACGTCTCTGAACAAGCTACAGGTGATACCAAACTACAAATGACCAAATTTGCTTGAAAATTACAACCCTATTTTAGCTCTCACCTAGATACATTACTCTAGCAATTTTCATCAAGTTCTTCAAAACTTATTGCAGAGAAACCAATTTCACATAAATGACCCTATGACCTTGAAAATTAAGTCAAGGTTATCCAAATACAATCCCAACCTTGGTCTTACCTTGATACATAATCCTACCAAGTTTCATCAAATTCCATCATGTTCTTCATGACTTGTCGAACGGAAACTAATTTCACATAAGTGACCCTGTGACCTTGAGAATTCGCTCAAGGTCGTCCAAATACAATCCCAAACTAGACCTTGCCAAGATACATAATCCTACCAAGTTTCATCAAATTCCATCAAGTTCTTCATGACTTATCAAACAGAAACCAATTTCACATAAGTGAACCTGTGACCTTGAAAAATAAGTCAAGGTTACCTAAATACAACCTCAACCTAGGTCTTGCCTAAATACATAATCTTACCAAGTTTCATCAAATTCCATCAAGTTCTTCAAGACTGATCGCAGGGAAACCAATTTCACACAAGTGACCCTGTGACCTTGAGAATTCGCTCAAGGTCATCCAAATACGATCCCAACCTAGGTCTTGCCAAGATACATAATCCTATCAAGTTTCATCAAATTCCATCATGTTCTTCATGACTTATCGAACGGAAACCAATTTCACATAAGTGACCCTGTGACCTTGAAAATTAGGTCAAGGTCACCCAAATACAATCCCAACCTAGGTCTTGCCTAGATACATAATCCCAGCAAGTTTCATCAAATTCCATCATGTTCTTTTAAGACTTATCGCACGGAAACCAATTTCATATACGTGACCCTGTGACCTTGAAAATTAGGTCAAGGTCACTCAAATACAATCCCAACCTAGGTCTTGCCTAGATACATAATCCTACCAAGTTTCATCAAATTCTGTCAAGTCATTCAAGACTTATTGCACGGAAACCAAGTGTTGAAGAACATGAACAACAACAACAACAACAACAACAACAACAACAACAACAAGAAGCGGAAGAAACGGGCACTAAAACAATATGTCCCCCGGCTTCCACCGGGAGACATAATAATACTGCTTGGCAGTGTCTGTGTGTGTAAGACAGACTAGGGAGGACCCTATTGGAACAAACAGAACATATAACAAGTCCTTGTGTGATGGTGTCTTCATGGTTAAGGTAGATCATGTACATATACAACACACAAGTCTGACATATGCCAAAACAAATAACTTCACACACATGTACAAGTCTATTGCCATGTGTTTTTATGGATGCCGCTGGAGCTGTGCCAATACACAATGAAACTCCGTCATGAAAGTGATCTAAGCTGCCCTGGTATTTTGATACAACACAAGTGATGGTCATTTAATGAGCTATTCATGCAATGAGTGTGTCTATAGTAGCTTGGTGCAACTATGTTAGTATCTTCAGTGCAAGGCCCATGCTACTGTATAAACATACAATCATTGTCATCAGTGACTGATACAATTAACCTGTCATTGAACACATGTAACAGTGCTGCACATGCTGCTAGCAACCATCTCCAATGGTAGCTGAATATGGCAACAGCCAAGTATCACAGCAAGGCCACATTCAGATTCTTCATGAAATGACCTTTCATTTAAATACCATCACATCAACATTTCCACAGAAAGAAGAAATAGTCTGGTCAACGGCTTTCCCCAGTCTCAATCAGTTGATCTGACACTACATCATAATGAGGAACAGGTCAATTATATGTATCCACTACACGCATATATACAATGAGATGAAATAAGACCTGGGTTCAAAAGTGTAAGAATCACTATTTCACTGACAGGGAGCACTTATGACTACACACTACTGCTTACTGACAGAGAGCACTTGTGACTACACACTGCTGCTCACTGACAGAGAACTCACTGACAGAGAGCACTTGTGACTACACCTACTGCTCACTGACAGAGAGCACGTGTGACTACACACTGCTGCTCACTGACAGAGTACTCACTGACAGAGAGCACTTGAGTCTGTACACTACTGCTCACTGACAGAGAGCACTTGTGACTACACACTACTGCCCACTGACAGAGAGCACTTGTTTCGCCCTCCACTCCATGTTGTGCGTTGATGTGCCAAGATAATGGGTAATTAGATATTTTTTCTGTGCAACATCATCAACGGTTGGTTTGGCTGTATGCTGGCATTTGTTACGGCAGTCAATTGTGCCAGCACAGTCACATGAAACCAGCTCCTTTACAAAACTACAGAAAAAAAAAAGAGTTTACTGAGAATATATAAACATACAACATTGGGCATGTCGATGTGGGTAATTGTGTTTTGTTTTGCAATCAAATCTGTTTTCTGCTGATTCTACTGATTGATCCTGATTCCACATTATTCCTCATCAAAAACTGCAAAGTTTCTGTGCTTGCCAATAAATCATGAACCTTACCCTGGTAAAGTATACTTCATCTTTAGAAAAAAAATAAAAGTAGTAACTTGTTTCAAATTAATTCACATTCTTTTTATGCACAAATTAAACAAAAACAAAGGGACTGTGAGAGTCCTGTGCTCAGCTGTCCTGGGATGCACAGAAGTCGTCTTGTTACATTCTGAATTCAATCAAGGTCAGATTGTGTCCATGTATTCCTCTGTATAAAAGGCCAAACTTTTTGCATGGAGGTACAATACACGTTTGGAGTCTCTATGGATAATAGTGTCAGAGAAAAGTGTCGGACAGATTCACTGGTAAAGAAGAAAGAAGAAAAAAAGAAAGAGAGAGAGAGAGGGGGAGGGAGGGAGGGGAGGGAAGAAAGAAAGAACAAAAGAAAGAACGAAAGAAAGAAAGAAAGAAAGAAAGAAAGAAAGAAAGAATGAATGAATGAATTTAGGAAAGGTGTGCTGACACACACACTTTAATAACTGAACAATACCATTTCAACAAAATCAGTAGAGTCCCATCCAAGGTATAACTCTACCCATTTTGAAGTGAACCTGGTTCACAGTTTTGGAGAAAAGGTCCAAAATATGAATTACCACTGAGGTCATCCTCAGCTCATCAAGTTGAAATTGAAGTCAGAGTTGGAATCTTCAGACCATTCCCTATAAAACTTTTCAAATGTTTGCATACCTATTTGTCACTCTATGACCCTTTCAAAGTATGTTGTATCTCAGGATGGTTCTGGTGGATATTATCATTTTATGGTGTGCAGTGGTACCTGTTTTGAGAGACCCCTCTAATGAGAGACTGTATATCTTTTTAAGACCTCTCTCTGAGAACATAGTGCTATTTTTTCCATGTTATTGTAACTTTAATGAAAAAATCATCTGTTTTGAGAGACCACATTTTGACCCTCCCTTGGCGTGGTCTCTCAAGACAAGGATGACTGTACAGTCTGCAGAGTCAATCACAGTGACACGTGTCATAACTTCTGTAGCTACAGTACTGTACTTCTTAAAAAATCATAAAAAAATAGTTTATATGTTGGAGTTACTCACCGAGACCTAATCCATTGTCTGTTTTTGACCATAGATGGGGCCCTGTAGTATATATATGCACAATGAAACCTCATTATAACAACACTCATGTATCTGACATACATGTATTTATTAATTGACACAAGTTTTGAAGATCAAATTCTTTTAACATTTGACTCTTTTATTTGGCATATTCAGATATCTGACAATTTTCAGGGAACAGATGGTGTCATTATAAGGTTTCATTGTATTCTCGTTGCTTGGGGTCATTCTTCAACTGACAGATCTGTGCTCACGTCAATATACAATGTGTATGTATCATGTACATGTATATATGTGTGTAAACATTTCCTTGTCGTATAAGGGTTGCAGATTGCCTATACATTGCCTCTGTAGCTGCTTGATTGTTAGGGCATCAGCAGAGAAGGCTCAGACTCAGACTCACATATCTTTTATTTGACTGAATATACATGTACATTATTTCAGTAACATATATAGCCAGGAGACCCTCATTAAGGCCACAAAAGCCGCTATCATAAGGGCCACCTAAAAATACTGTAGATATACAAAAATTGTACTTAGAATACAAGGTTTTAAATAGAGATGTTAGTACCTTACCCAGTAAGCAGGGAAAAAATTATGTCTTACATATTAGCAAAAGCAAATGGGGGCTGCTTATGGAGTGTTACAAACATAACAGTTTGGGATAGAACAAATAATATTATACTTTTCAATATAATATTTTTTTATATAGAGGGCAAAACCATTTTTGCTATGAGTATGAACCTTGTTTATAATGAAGTCAGGGGTTGTGTTCAATGTTTTTATGATTTTATGTCTTAGACAATTTTCTGTCCCTACAAGATTGAAGGCCACTTACTTATGCTTACGCAGCTAAATAATGACAACCTTACAATGCACTGACATTCTACCTTGTCTTCATGGTGACATGTGCTGAATGAAAGCCATAAAAATACCATGATATGCATTCAGATGTACTTCAACTGACACATATCATGGTCCCTGGATGCCCACCACTGGGTGTGGTCATGTTGGCAGCCATTTTGTATCTGTTTACCACCATGTCTCAGACAGTTTCAGCCAGTCCATCCTCCTAGTCAGCTCTACACCACAGATAATGTCAACACTGCTCACCTATGTGGCTTAGGATATGATACATATCACAAAACAGTTCACTTGTATGTTTTACCAGGATCACAATAATAGATACTGTGCCACATGCCTACAATAAAACCGTACAGCTTTATATTTCATCTGGTTGGCACTATCTCATATTATTCTGAATAAATGTATATATGTAAGTATATATATATATATATATATATATATATATATATATATATATATATATATATATGTACCACTCAATTAACACATAAAGTGTTAATTTGAAAAAAACTGCATATTTAATTACAAGGGAAATGTTCCTAAATATTTCCATAGTCCCTATCCTGGGCTATTGGAACAACTACTCTGTTGTTCTCATTCTAAACAAGCCTAAGATAAGTACTGATTGACCCACAGTCATCAAACATCTAGGTGTTTCCATATTAGGAAAACACCTATTTTCAAAGAAAAATTCTTTGAATCAAAACGTCATATCTAATATGATTATGTACGTCTAGTCACCATTGCAACGTAAACAATAGCACGTGTTTTACGTAGCAACTCAACGTATATAAACAGGCACACGCAGTTTTTTCAACAGTCTGTTTCATAACTGATGAGGTGAAGAGATCACCGAAACTAGTCTTACGTCGAAAAACCACAAAAGCCTCTTCCATCTACGGTCTAGCCCCGTCAGATTTGCCTATATATATATATATATATATAAAATATGTGGAATTATACACTAAAACATTCTGATCGATGTCATTTGATGTCAAAAAACACAACGGCTAGGCAACAGCCACCCGAAACATGCAGGTACACTTTGATAACACATATTGCAGCAGGTCTATGGCCGGGCAACAGTGTCCGAGGACCATGAACTGCGCTGGCAGTTGCATGTGGTAAAGAAGTGAAATAAAGGGACAGAAAACTAGGAAACCGGGCAGAGTGGGGCCCCACCCTCCTACTGTTACCTTAGAAAAATGGGGCAGGGTTATATATATATATATATATATATATATATATATATATATATATATATATATATATCAGGGACCACTCTAGCCATTAGGGAAATGCTAATGTTTCTTGAATTTAGCTAATGAAATTTTTAAGTGGCTAATTTATTTTAATATGAATTATTGAAAGCGTAGGTTGAATTTTTTAATTTTTTCGCTTTTATTTTCCAATTTGGCTAGAGATTTTGAAGGCCCAGATCGGTCCCTGATATATCAGTGTATATTTATAAAACGTTAGTTATACAACACGTTTTAAAGATAAATTTCTGCAGCCAAAAGAGACAAAACAGGTGTCCGATCACAAGTGGCCTGAAAATTGGTTAATATGCATACTAGGCACCATAATATGGAAAAGATAACCACAAAGATCTCTGGGAACTGCATGGCTTTCCATCCAAGTTGCCTTTCAAGCTGGTGAAAGTATAATGCAACTAGGAGAGGTGGGGGGGGGAGGGGAAAGACATATTCATCAATAGGAAAAGCCATGTAATTACCGTGGGGGAATGAATATTCGCTGAATATTTGTTCCAGGGAACCAATATTTCTCAACACCAGTGCACCTTGTCCCTTTTATGACACATTTGGTCCATTATATGATTTTTTTACCATCTTCTGGTCCATTAAATGATTTATTTTACCATCATTTGGTCCATTATATGATTTATTTTACCATCATCTGTTCCCTTTTATTCATGACTTACCTTACCTTCTTCTAGTCCCTTGTGTGACTTATTTTACCATCATCAAGTCCCTTGTTTGACTTATTTTAAGAGTCAGGGCAAATTCTGCTGTGATTACTGTTTTATTCCCTGCTTACGTTACATATTTTGAAGCCCAAGATGTGTCCTGTATAAGACTTATTTTATCATCACTTTCAACATCCTCTGTATTTCATTGTGCAGCTCAATGGTTTCATAAGAGCAGTGTTTGGTGATCACTAAGGGTAGACTTTGAAAACAGGTTTTACTGGTCAGTGAACAAATAGTGATTCCTGCCTTGAGAGACCAGTTAAATGAGACCCCACCTGTCTTGAGACTACCTGTTCAGGATAAATATACTTTGCTTAGTATTATTTTTTCCACCTTATTCATACCTCCTTTCAAAAATCACATTTTGTGAGGCCATAAGTTAGTCCTCTGCAAGACAGGTTTCTTCTCACTTTGCTCATGACGACTGGCAGACAGAAACCTGTTGCACACAACAAACCTGGATATTCCAACAGGACGAGTCTAATAGTTGATACTAATACACAGGGCTGATACATATCAAAGCTGATGTAACCCAGTGACATACGGCTTTCTCAATCCCCTGTCTTGGTGCAGCCATTTACTGCTTTTACTAGCCATTTGAAACTATTACTAGCCTTGGGCTAGTGCTCCCGTGACTTTTGCTCCTCGTACATGGAGTATATGTACATTCATGCACATGGGAGTCAAAATGACCAAAATGATTGGTGCAAAGTTCCACAAAACTCATGAATATGTTGGATAATCTTGAGAGTGTTGCCATCAAGTTTTACCATGACATAAAAACACAATTTAACTCTTTCAGTGCTAAATTTTGGAATAAGTCAACAGTTTTCCTTGGCACACTTTGGGGCACATTGCACCCAAAGCACACCAAAGAAAGCTGTAGACCCAGACTATTATATTGGCTGGAACTATAGACATGCTGGTAATTGAATGAAAGGTCTTTCACCAGGAATATGAATCCAGCATCCTTGCTATATTTGAGAGCAGGTCATCTTTAGTTTGACTGTAGTCATACCTGTAGTTGGCAATGAAGGAGCTAAAATTATCAATAAATGTAAAAACTGAAATAAAACACATACGTGTATTGCTCTGTGGGAACCATTCCAAAGGGTTAAAAACAGATCTTCATCTTCCATAAAAAGCACAATGACACATCAAACAGTCAGTGCAGCACCGCCATTAGTCATTTTAGATACAGACACACCATTTATTTGCCATACTACTGTTGGTCTTTGGAGTATGGTCACTGCTCATTTACATTGTACACAGAATAATTTGTCTATGTGAGAGCACAGCCCCTACTGCCAACATCCCAGTCAGGACACATATGACAACATCTCCCTGTACCGTACTTCCCACTGGGCCAACATGTGTGTTTAAGTGTTCAAGTATTCCTTCACTTTTGTGTTTCAATCAGTTCACTGTAGCTTTGACTACAGCCTACTGACTGACGTAGCCCTTTTCAAATATCTTACCAATGTTGTAGCATATTCAACAATTTTGTTCCATTAGCAAAGATAAGACCATACTGAAATAAAGTGAGTTACCAGTGGCTAGCTATAGGCCTATCCAAGAATCAAAATTAACACATGCATAGTGGTACATATACATGCCTGTTACTTTTCAAATTGTTACACATTCAAAATTCACCACAGAACTTGCACTTTCAATCACTTCTCCCAGTTATAGAAAATTTTGAGTGAAACATTGACTTTAATGTGATCATACAATGTGACCAGAATTGTTTAAGGTAGCAGAGGGGATTCATTTGAAACAATGTGACCAGAATTGTTTAAGGTAGCAGAGAGGATTCAGTTGACACAATGTGATTACTGTTTTACACCTGCAAGCTAGTCACTGTGATTTCCCATGCGACAGCGACAGCTTCAAAGTGGTCTCGAAAGAGGATGAACCACATGACTCAAAGGGGCTGGTGTTGCTTGAACAAGATGGGCGTGCAGTTTCACAGCTTGCTTCAGTGAGAAGAGTGCTCGATGGACAGGAGTTGCTCACTCATTTCTCCTCATTTTGGATCAAAGAGCTACATGTCTTCATTAACAGTATAGATGGAGCTTTGGCCATTCAATGTCTTGGACCAAGGAGGCTAGATGAGACCTAGCCTCCTTGCTTGGACTGCTTGTGATCAAGCAAAAACTTAACAAAATTGTTACAAATTTGAAGGCATGCATGATTATTCACATGCACCGAACCAATGTCTACTTTCATAGCATGCATAGTACTTATCTCTAGACAGGCAGTGTAGTGGGCATCCCCAATCATTGTGCTTACTTTGGTCATGCATTGGGCAAGAATCGACAATATGCTTGTTTGCTTTTATAATGTTTACAATGCCATGTTTCTGAATGAAGACTAGTCATATTGTCATGAACATCAACATGTACACTGTAATATGTCCATACAGGGATCCTTGACTTGAGAGACCACCCCAATGAGAGACCACCCCAATGAGAGACCACTCCAATAAGAGACCACCCCAATGAGAGACCACTCCAATAAGAGACCACTCCAATAAGAGACCACTCCAATAAGAGACCACTCCAATAAGAGACCACTCCAATAAGAGACCACTCCAATAAGAGACCATCCCAACAAGATATGTTTGTAAAACATAGATGCTCCCTGCCCTCATTACCCTTGCCCTCGCTACCCTGTTGATAGTGGTAGATGGGGCATTTGTGACCTTACAAAATAAGTGAAGGTTAATCATACATCAATGTCACATATCTTTAAACAGGACTATATACCAGTGCAGTATTGAAGTCCTTGCCCAAAATCTTCTTGAGTTATTGTGCCAAAACTACAGGAAGTGTACTGTCTGTCTGTCAGTGTCACCCTGAAAACTGTATCAAGGTCACCCATCTTCATTCTCAACCTAGTCTTTATAGGGAACCATAAAGCTGTGCAATATAAAAGTCATAGCTCTAAAGTACAAGTTATCATAGCTCTGTGACGTTTGGAATTTGGTCAAGGTCACCCATCTTCGACTGCCCCGAATATGGACTATAATCTTGTACAATAGAAAAGTCCTACCTGAAAAACCTCTTCACTTATGCACAAACCAAAGTTAAATCAGGTGAATATGTGAACCTGGAATTTAGATCAAGGTCACCAAACTTTACATTTCTTTTAACCCTTAACAAAGACTATATAGCAGTGCAGTATCCAAGTCCTTGCTCAAAAACTCCTTCAGTTATTGTGCAAAAACCACAGGAAGTCTACTGTCTGTGTGTGACCCTCAAAACTGGGTCAAGGTCACCCATCTACAAACTCAAACTAGCCTTTATAGGCAACCATAAAGCTGTGCAATATAAAAGTGCTACCTCTAAAATGCAAATTATCATGCAGAAACAGTATTCAACCAAGTGGCTCTGTGACCTTTGAAATTAGGTTAAGGTCACCCATCTTCAAACTTGACCTAGCCCCGAATACAGACAATTATCCAGTGCAATATAAAAGTCCTAGCTTAAAAACCTCTTCAGTTTATCATGTGGAAACCAAAGTTAACTCAGGTACCAATGTGACCTTGGAAATCAAATCAAGGTCACCAAACTTTAAACTTGTTCTAGCCCTTAGCAAGAACTATAGACCTGTAAAGTATCCCAGTCCTAACTTAAAATTCTTGAGTTATTGTGAAGAAATCACAGGAATTCTACAATCTCTCTGTGACCCTGAAAACTGGGTCAAGGTCACCCATCTTCAAACTCAACCTAGTCCTTACAGAGAACCATAAAGCTGTGCAGTATAAAAGTCCTAGCTCCAAGGTATAAATTATCATGCAGAAAGCATGAAACCATATTCAGTAAAGTGGCTCTGTGACCTTTAAAATGAGGTCAAGGTCATCCATCTTCAAACTTCGCCTAGCCCCAAATATAGACTAAAAACCGGTGCAATAAAAAAGTCCTAACTTAAAAACCTCTTCAGTTATTATTGTGCAGAAACAAAAGTTAACTCAGGCACCACTGTGACCTTGGAAATTATGTCAAGGTCACCCATCTTCATACTTTGCCTAGCTTTTGACTAGAATGATATACCTGTACAGTATCAAAGTCCTAGCTCAAAAACTTCTTGAGTTATTGTGCGAAAACCACAGTCTACCGACCGACACGTGCAAAGCTATATGCCCACCTTCTTCAAAGGGGGGCATAAGAGACCACCCCAATGAGAGACCACCCCAATAAGAAACCATCTTAATAAGAGACCATCCCAATGAGAGACCACCTATCTTGCAGGACCACATTTCAAGATAATTGGATTAGTACTTTATTATATTTGATTCACTGTACACCTGTATTTAAAGATCTGTAGCCACCAAGGATGTGGATTAATCCATGTCCCTACCAGACACAGACTCAAAACAGCTCAGTCACACACAAAAAATGCATTGTATAAACAAAAATAATTTTACAATGGAATATAGGGAGAGAGCTTACCACTCAGCATTAAAGACTGTTATCATGAGCCACCTTGATGGAAAAACCTTATCAACAGTAGAGTGAGCCACCCATATTATCAAAAGTAAATTTTAAAAAATCTCACAATTAAATGAATTAATTTTCACGGTTTAGTGTGTATTCCAGACAAGGGGGCAACAAACATTTACACGTTCACATCTAGCATGTATGTTCTCAAGTTCCATAATATTACAGGGTTCATACAGGTTCGTGCAAAGTAAATTCAAGGACTTTTTCCAGCACTTAAATAAAGTTTTCAAGGACCAGATCCAGTAATAGGACACAACTGACAAATTGCTTAAATCATCACTTTTCAACCCTCTACTAATAAGACCAATGCATGTTAGTCCACATTAAATATTTATTCCAACCATGTATGAATCAGACTCAACTTTTGAAATAGGCAGTAGACTTTCCACAAACTTACAAAGAAGCCTATATGTGGATCATATAACCGAAAGTCTTTTTTAAAGATAAATTCAATATGGATTATTTTATGAGTTTACTATGACTTATGTAGGCCTACAGCCAGTATGGGTTGTATTCCTGAAATTGACTCTATCTAGTCTATAAAATAGCTACAACTACATATGGGTAAAATTAAACCTGAAGATGTACCTATCCCCATGCACATTTTTCACAAGAATGCCCCAGTTTCTTTTCTAGGAAGGTGATGTACTTTGTTACCTGTATGTTTGATACAGTGTATTTGTCGCTCAAAGTAGGCTGTACATGTAAATAAGGCTCACATAATTGGTTAGGCCTGATTTGATAAGAACTGTCAAACCTACATGGGTTAAAAGGGGGTTAAAAGCAAAAAGATACTTTGTAATTTGCAGTGTTACATTTTGACAAGTGGAATTTGCCAGCCACTTCAAAGGAAAATAACAGCAGAATTGTGTTCCTCTTAATGTGATTCAAGTTCATAAATGCTAATTTTGTGGAAAATATTCATATTCCTTGGCAACTTGCCTCATTGGATGATGCTTAAAAATAAAATTCAATGATTTTTCCAGGACCTTTGCCTAAAATTCTGGATTTTCAAGGCCTTGAAAATGAATGTAACAAATTCAAGTACTTTCAAGCACTTCAAGGACCTGTGCGAACCCTGATATTAACACCAAACAGTACAACTGATATGACTTGGAACCTAGAGTACATGGAAGCATATGCTCCAAGGCCGAGCAGCAGTACGGCAACCTTTGATGTTTTTGTAACATTTTTGTGCTTACTATGTTTGCCAGCTGGGCTCTCCTGGCTGTCAAGAGTGACAATGGCTGAGTAATCAATGTGGCTCCCAGTGCCCAGGAGCAAGCTATGTTACCATGGTTACCCCGCCTCTATTATCTGACAACAGTGACCTGCACTTTAGTACATTGTCAGCTTTAGTACATGGAACTACATACCAGTACCCTACTATGAATACATTCCAACAGCTGATTTAACAGACAGGTATGAAAAACAAGTGGGTGGAGAGTCCTCAGGAACTCCAGGTATAAGCCACAGCCCTCTTAATATCTCCATTACGCACAAGTCGCCTTGTGTAGAAGGTTTGTTTTACAAGAAATACAAGGTTTGTTTTGCATGAAATGACTGGTGTGTTTGCAAACCATATCGTCTCAGACTGGTTGAGACATAAACTAGAACTCAACCACTGCCCTTTGGATGTCTGGTACCCATCAAAACAAGTCCTTGATACATACCATACAAACATAGTTGGTACACAAAAGTAATATTTTAGATCAGTTGGCACAATAAGGTAGGAAATACATGCCAACATCTGTATCTCAGAAAGTGATAACATAGGCTGACCTTAGAAAGTAATAATAGAGGCTTGTCTTAGAAAGTGATAATCGAGGCTTGTGTTAGAAATTGATAATATAGGCTTGGCCTTCTTTGCAACTCATGTATAAATCAGTAACCAAAATAGCGTGTTCTCCAGAGGTGAAAATTCCCTATGTTTTGTAAGTTTTCACTAAAAAACATCAAGGTAATCAAACAACAAGACTTTTAGTTACTGATCCCAGGTTATGGAAGATCCAGCCATTTTTCTTGCTACGAAAAGGCAATTCAATGATGCACATCTCCTGTTACTGCTTCATAGCAATGCAACAACAGGGGGCTTCACTGCTACTTCATGAAAGCTTGACTTTAATTTGGATGAAAATCACTCAGTTAATCTCAACAAATATTAAAAAATCACCAGCATAATTCACCGTTGGCACTACCAGGCCTCGAAAAAGTTTCAGTGTCATGTCTATGTTTCTGTGGGTACCAAAATAGTTTAGACTAAATAACACTTCAGTTACCTTTTCTATCAGTTTGCCTATTGCCATGTTAAATGTGCCAGAGGATGACAATTTGATGCCCAAATAGTAATAACTCTGCACTATATCAATCTCTGTATTCTAACAGCAAAGATTAACAAGTTAAATTTAAATCCTCCTTTGTTGAAAATAAGAACCTATTTTTTTTTAAGATTAACTTTAAGGTAGCGAGATACAAATCACCCGAACTTTCGGCGAAAAAAAGTTTTTTTTTATCTTTGTATGGATGAATATCTTATGTATCTGTCATGTAAAAACCAAATTTCTGCTGAAATTACAAAATAGAGAAAAATGGGGGTATTTAGTAGAGCTTCTTGCTGAACGTTGACAGTCACGCCGACCGTATTTGTTGTTAGTGTGAAGGGGATTGGCTTGAGAAAGTGGTCACATGACCGGTCATGGCAGCAGCTGTTTTAAAAAAGGCCACGGCTGTGTCCGCTCTAGCCATGAAGCTGATGCATTAGTGCCGTGGTTCCCAAACCATATGGTCATACATTTTATGCATTAGGTTGCTCTTGTTACATGTACTTTGTTTTTTTTTCTTTATGCTATCTTGAGTTTTTAACATTTAATCCACACAAAAGTGTTGAAGACAGGCCGTACAATCAGCCGAGATCATGACATGACTGCACGCCCTAATCCTACTTCAAAGGCATTGCTGTTTCAATGGCGTCTTTCATCATGGACATGGCAAGGATTGTTTTCTCACCCAAAGAAACCAATAGTGCTAATCAGATTTAATAATTCATGCACAAGTTCTCATTACATTTACATTCAACGGAAAAATTTAAGCCTTTGTCTAAATTGTATTTGAAGTTCTTGCGAGCTCAGAACCCGCACATGCAACTTGGTCATTGCTTTGGTGGTCTTATCTTAGTATGTTTGTCAGGAGTTGTATCGCTAAACTAGCACATTTAGTCTCAAAATACCCAAAGTTAGGAAGGAAAAATCAGAGATGCAACCAGCAACAGATGCTACGACCAAGGCAAGAAAAGAATCTGGTGAACAGAATGACTGAGCTTGGGTATGTACAATTCATGGAGCCCCTCATCATATAAAACACTTGCCATGCTTTGAAGATCAGTAGTGATTTTTTTTTAAAGAAAGCCTTCAAAACTGCGCCAAGCAAGCTGTGATATCAATGGTATTGAAATGTAAATGCCATCGTCAAGCAGAGGCCACACGACGATGATTGACATCTCGCGTCACCACAATTGGCCAATCAAAATGAAGCGTAGCAAAGCGGTACGCTTGACAGGAAAACCATGTTTTGTGATCTAATCGCAAATAGCAAATAAACAACGCGATTAAGCTGTTCAGAAGTAAACAATATGAGTGACAGTTATCATGTTTGTTCAACATACTCTAAACTCTTCTTATGCAAAAATCCATGAGTGTTTGAGTAAAATTGTGCGAGTTATTGTTCTCAGACCTGGTTCAAAGATGACGAGTGAACCTTTGATTGCCGTTCCTGAAAAAAGATGAAAGGTCGTCTACTCGAACTCGTTAATTTTATTTCGCAAAAACTTACCGGCGTATTTCCTTCAAATAAACAAGGTTGGAAAGGTGATTGTGTGGAGTTTAAAAGTGTCCTTTTATTTTTCTCTGTGCCCACTAGTTGGTTTTTAACCTTGTATAGAATGTCAATGCTCAATGCATTCAGCTGATTAAGTGATGCCACCGTGTTTGAATGCCTGCACTTACGCAAATAAAATACATACAGCAAAATGAAAGGACACTTTTGAATTTTGATATATTGCCAATAAAATGGCATACTTGTCACAAGTTTGTTGTATACATTAAAAAAGTTATTAGCCAAGAGCGATGGGGTCTCAGATAAAAGACATGCTCTTCTTCATGGTTTGTTTATTCAACAATTACAATCAGTATTGTCCCGATTTTCCCCTATATATAGTACAGAGCTAGAAAAATCCAAAAATGTATACTTTTACTATTTTCGTGTGAACAGCTTAAAAGTTAAAGGGCCGTAAAGTTGTCCATGCTGATTTGCACCACATTTGTATCTCACTACCTTAAGTTTCCACCTTTTACAGTACTCTTCAAGCTTGTTGGGCACAACCTGCAACCCTGCACTGCTTTCAAACAGGTCATTTGCACACAGGAGATAGCTAATGTTGCAGGTATCCAGTTTGAACAGTCTGCATATTTATGGAAAATGCTAGGGAGATCCCTTAAAAATAAATTGAAGAGTTCCAGACTTAAACACACCCCTGTTTGAAACTGACATTTGAAGGGAATTGTGTTGCATTTACAACAACAACAAGAATTGAGTTGAGTAACTATGTTCAGATTTGATACAGTAATTAACTTCTGAGTATATACTTTGTAGCAGGCCTGAAAAGTTACCACCAATGCCACTGGCAGTCTGTTTTTTTTTTGGAGGGGGGAGGATTTTTTTTGGTGGACTGGGCATTTTTACTTGCCGCAATTACGAACTGGACGCCTTTTTAATTTCCGTGCCTTCGTACCCAACCATTATTTGTATATTTTCTTATTTTCCCTACCTTGTACTTGGGCAAAATTATTAGGTACTTGTACCAGCATGCTTGGGTCCCCCTCCCCCCCCCCCCCCCTTTACAAAAAAGTGCTTGGCGCCATACAGTATCAAAGGCTTACTTCAAATCAACAAAACAAGAAAACTGATATTGCCTGGGCAGCCAGTTTGTGTTGTCAAGCAAGGTTTCCAGGGAAAGGATCTGGTCGAAGTTCTACATGTGTGTCCAAATCCAATCTGGTTGTGCGGGACAGTTTTTTTCTCTAGACTAAATTCTGAAAGTTAGAAGTCCCAAGTCAAGAAAGAAACCCAAACCCAAGTCATGGCAGCCCCGCGTACCTAACAGCCTAAAGCCAGGGCAGACAACTGATAACAGAATTGCCGTATGTTTATAATCAATTTGGACATAATTGACAGATAATCTCAAAATACTCATACTTCACAATATCGAGGTTGGGGTTCAATTTTGGCAGTTCTAACATTAGGTCCGCATTTATCCTACGGCCCAAGAGGCAATGGGCGTGCCTCACGTACGGCAGCAGCTCATATTGGCACAGCCACACTAGCCCACCGACACCCGCCTGGAAATACGAGTAGCCCAGTTAATCTTACGGCTTAATTGTAATGTCAACTTACCAAAACTTGATCACAGCCGTAGCCTGCAAGTGGTTTTTCTGATCCGGGTATAATTCATGTAAACACTTTGTTATACACTCCAAACCAGCCTCTTCAAACATATGATCATCCTCACCACCATCGTTATTTTGCGACTCCTCCGCCGCTTGTTGTTTCTTTTGAGTGGCCATCTTGAGCAGATAGAAGCGAACAGGAAGTGGGTCAGATGAATATAAAAATACTCTCGATCCTAATCATGTAGAAGTAAAAGATTGCAAAATACAGTAGTTTTTAGGCAATCCAATTTGTGTTTTATAAAAAAGATAAAAAATATTTATTTTAAACAAAACGCCTCTAGAAATTTTAAATGCAAAATTGAAAGTTTTAAATTTTATTTTGAGACTATATCAACAGACTATTATGGCGGACAGCATGCGAAAATGAATGTGTATTTACGTCGGGTGAAGCTGTCTATATTTCTTAAGTTCCTGTCTTTCAGTTATGTCAAGACAAGAGGATTCGTTAGCTGAGAATTTTCGTAGATCACAACAAATGACAAAAGATTCAGACAAAATGGTTCCTAAAAGAGACGGGATATCTGACGCGGTCGATGACCAGCAATTGCTCCAGTCTGCTGCCTTCACTCAGAAACGCCACATGGAGAAAATCGAAGGCTCCAAAAGTGTTACACAAACATGGAGGATGAAAGAGCGTGTATGTATATCACTTTTTGAATGCTTTTCATCTTCCATTAACATTTGGAAGCGGTGACACGCGATTGGACATTGATGTTGAATCAAATGTTTTGAGTGACAGGTGACAGACGTTGAGCTGGGGTCAATGGGGCGAGCAAAGGGTCGGGTCTGTCTTCCCAAACAAGGACACCGCTGTATGAGCCTGTGACCGTGTAAATCATGTACAAAAACAGGCTATCTGACACTGACAGGGCAGGAACTAATATGTAACTGAGCATATGTTGTGAGAAATAGGCTGATCAAGGGTTGTTGATTGTGTCCCGAACCAGGTCAATTGGGAAACCAGATAAGTCCCTTTTTGACAATGTTGATTGATTTATGCGCTTTATGCCCGATTTGTTTACTGTGCAGGAATTCCGTTTGATTTGGCATAGTTTGCAAAACTAATGTCACAATGGTTGTCACTGTCTACAGACAAAGGATTCAAAATACTACAAAATTCATTATGGAAGTTCGCAAGGGCCTATCAGGAATTGGTCCATATGCCAGATGTAGAAGACTGAAAGGTGTAAGTTCAGTTGATTTGATTTGAATTATTTGGAAAATCAACATACACATTTAAATGAAACATGACACATACAGAAAATGTAATACAGCTTATCATAAAACAGTACATCACAGTGAATATTGAAACCATAATATTCAAGATTTTTATTAGCAGGATCAAATACAATATGACATGTGTCAAATGCACAATACAAAGACATGCATAATGGAAAAGCCTATGTACAATATTAACTTAGTTGTGTCATGTGAGCATAGCACCCAAATATGAGAGGGGGCTGGCCTCGCTTCCTCGTCTGACAGTGACACCTGGTGGTAGCACATATATACACCGTCCACAAAATATAACTAATGGCCTAATGCCACCACAAGCTAGTCCATAAATAAATTTACACAAGTTTAGCGCTGGCTATGGGGTTGCGATGTCAGCAAATTGGTACGCTTAGTCATTGCGGCATTAACAAATTCAGGACGTGCTTGAGTACCTGTATGTTGCCAGAGTTGTAGGACATGATGAATACAAATTGTTCTTGTTCATCTGGAGAGTTGAGTTTCTTGTAAAAAGTGGATGAAACCAAAGAAAATTGTCAATTTTGCCTCAAAGTCCCTGTCATTTTAAGAACTGAGAGCATGATAGTCTCTTGAAAAATAAATTTCCTGACCACCCTCCTCTCATATTTCAAGGACATACATTACAAAATGTTAATAGTCGCAAACACCTTGGAATTCCCATGTGGTCTGATCTGAGGTGGTCAGGCCATATATGTACATTTTATCACCATATATTATTCCTTTTATGCAGATCTTGAAATATAATTGTAATCTTTCTTCTGAAAGGTGATCTATGTTTTCCCAATAGTTGCAGGACATATGCGGAGCAGCTTGTACTTATGACAAGGTGGGGAAGCATTAGGGATACACAGTACACATGTACCAGTTTTTAAACTGGTACATGTAAACAGACTTAGATTTTTACAGGCTCAGCCTTGGTGGTACATGTACATAATGTACCAGTTTACATACATGTATGTATGTTTTTACAGGCTCAGTCTTGGCGGTACATATGTCAGAGATGCCAACATTCAAAATGCCATTTCAGGGACATTTAAGTGAGAACATCAGGGACAGAGCATATATAACAAAGGATATGTAAGAAAATACATGTACTCAGCTTCAATGCAGGAGATACACCTGTAAATGGATCAAAATTTCAGCTAATTTCAGGGACTGTCCCTGATGGTGAGGGACAGTTGGCATCTCTGATATGTACCAGTTTGCATATATATTTTTAGAGGCTCAGTCTTAGTGGTACATATGTACCAGTTTACTTTCTTATACATGTATTTTAACCAGGCTCAGTCTTTGGCCGTGGTACATGTTGTGAAGGTAGCAGACTGCAGTTGCAAGTCCTCTTTTTCATATTAGCATTTTTGAGTGTGAAAAATCAGCATTTTTTGTTTTGAGGCATCGTGAACAGCATTTAACAGGTTAAAATTTTACAAACACAGATGAATTTATTTTGTATAACTGCCAGCTCATAAATTGTTAATAATTGAAATAGGAAACAAGACCTGGAGTTAGTTATCTATACAGGTGTATAGATTTAAACATGATAAATTGTGCACCAGCAGGGGTCACTTTATTGGACTTCCTCAGCATACATGTAGTTCTTGCCTGGCCTCTTACACCGTGCACCTACATGACCAATACTGTGGTCTACAACCTACATGACCACCAATGAAGCAACTCTGGGATACAGAAAACCTGACTCAGCTAACTTCA
>OZ026613.1:121283578-121308578 GCA_964020975.1 Hermodice carunculata | reverse complement strand
TTTAAACAGAAGCTACAGTATGCTGAAAACACAGTATTTTCACTATTAAAGATTGACTCATTGGGATGTGTAACCAGCCAATCACAACAATACTGTGGTCTACAACCTAAGTGGCCTCCTTCAACTTAAAAAACTGTTGTTGACTTTGCACAGACAATCAAGCAAAGAATATTACTCCTGTGTCATGAAAAGTGTGACCAAAAAGGACAAATGATATCTCACAGAAGTGGTCACATTTATCGCAAACAGTTGGACACCACATTATGACAGTTTATAGTGTGGATTTCCAGGTTCTTGATCAGCATTGGATGAGTCAAATTCATCTCTCCAGCATCTAGTTTGATCATATCATAAAATGTTTGTTCATGTTTCAACTTTGCAGTCACATGTATAGGACCTGTATTTTTCCATTTAAAAAAACTAGAAATTCCGTTTCACCAGCCAGAAATTTCCAAATTCCGTTTCAGAGGTGACAAAAATTAATTATTCCGTTCCGTTTCCGTTAAAAATGGAAAAATACAGGCCCCACATGTAGTGTAATTGAATGGATATTGTTGATTTGGTATTGGCATTCATGAGAGAGCACATGCAGAAGCAGTAATGCTGTTATGGGTATTGATTGTCAATCTTTTCACTGTGTTCCCTGTGTAGATGAAGACCGTGAGTGTGGCATTAGTAGTGTGCTTAAATGTGGGGGTGGACCCGCCAGACGTTGTCAAAACCTCACCCTGTGCCAGACTAGAATGCTGGATAGGTAAGTACTTCTTCAGGTGCACTCTGATATACATGTGTATATATA
Source organism: Hermodice carunculata (assembly GCA_964020975.1). Classification (NCBI taxonomy): domain Eukaryota; kingdom Metazoa; phylum Annelida; class Polychaeta; order Eunicida; family Amphinomidae; genus Hermodice; species Hermodice carunculata. The sequence continues at coordinate 121,307,779 of OZ026613.1, read as the reverse complement.
TATATATATATATTAATATATATTTATTTATTTGTTTATATATATCCGTTCAAATTTTATGAATAGTGAGAGTTACTTACAAAATTGTAATGATAAATTAAAGTTTACACTGTTCCATATATATATATATATATATATATATATATATATATATATAGCATGCTTAGTCTATTAGTGTTGTACTCCGCCCTTATCCCCAGTCTTTTTTAGCAGGTAACCAAGTGCTCAGAGGAAGTAATTATGCATTTGGTGTGATATATTCTGTAGTGCATGTAACAACTTCAAAATGTGCGAAAAAAGGCCGTGTGTTTCGTGCATGGACAGGGTCTTCAAACAATGCAGGAATGTTTGATCCTTGAATTTAAAACAATTTTTTCAATTTGTGGTATTTTTCGGTTAATGCATTCATTGCCAGTTGTTCACACAGCTATCTTGTTTGCAATATTGCACTGATCACTTTTAGTCTAGTAGTAGGGGTGTTCTTGCAAGAAAAGGAACACTATAATTTAAATATTTAAAACAAATTTGTTTCTCATCCATCATAAAAAGGTGGTGTAAAAATCTGTAAAACATTCAATTGAAAATAGATAGCCTATTAGAGGATATTATCCATGACCAGTATGTTGATATCATTGATATATCTGTGTCAGCTGTAGGCCGATTGAATGTAAACTATGTGTATTAATGGACTTGTACATCTTGCAGACCCATTGTCCATGAGTCCACAGAAAGCCCTGGAGGCCATCGGTTCCAGTTTTCAGCGCCAGTATGAGCGCTGGCAGCCACGTGCTCGCTATAAGCAAAGCCTGGATCCTACTGTGGAGGAAGTGAAGAAACTCTGCACTTCGCTCAGAAGAAATGCAAAGGTAAAAACCCATTACAAGTATAGTAGGGATAGTTTCAAATGAAGAAACATTGATAGCATCATGTAGGTTTGATGCACCTTGCTTATGCAGGTCAAAACTATTGGAGTAAAATCCGGGGTCAAAACGTTTGGTTTCTGTAGGTACATGTTCTACTTCCATATGACACATTTGAAATGAAAAGAAAACAATTTAAAGAAAAAAATAAAATAAATGGGAGAATAAGCGGTGATTTTACTTTTCTGCATGGGTGTCAGATTTCAGCCTGCAGACTAATTGCTGAGAACTGGGGAAGTGCTCTTTCTAGCTGGGAGAATTGCAGCGTCTGCCTTTTTAGTTTTGTTAGTGCAAGACCACTAACTTCCATGACTGTGATGTCCCATTATTTTTGCATAAACTGACTGCTCGATGAAGGAGCCTTCCATCTGTTGCCTGATTCTTTTATGAAAGATCGAAATGACAAAATTTGCTATTTGTATTTTGCATGTTCTAAAAGCAAAATGCTGACCGTAATCAGTATATGGTAAAAATTATAGTGAAACAAAACACATACATTCACACCTTTCCAGGGCTCTGGTTTAATTTATATGTAATTTAATTGTAATCTTCGACATATATAACTTTGAGAAAATAAATGTATTGGGTACATTTGAGCTCTGCTGACCGTAGGTTGCAGAGCTTATGTGATCACCTTTCTTTCCATCCATCTGCAAGCATTTGCTTATCAAGACAATAGCAGCTTAAGTTCACACCTTGCAAATTTTTTTGACATATTGTATGAATGAAAATCTAGGTCCCTTGTTAATGGTGTGGCCATCTAGTGGATTAACATAGTACAGGGCCCAAAAAGTAAACAAATTGAAAATGCTAGAGGGTGTGTTTAATTTTCGATAAATCCTTACGAAATTTATTGGAAATGTTCTGAAAGCAGTTGCAGTATGTATAACCTGAACAATACTAGTAGTGTCACCTGTAAGTAATGGGAAAGACTACTTATTATTTAGTAAAATTTATAAAATTCATTATCTTGGGACATTATGAGGCTAATTTTACCAAATGTACAACAAATATGTATCATATGGAAGTTGAATATAACATAATATGTGTGCTCTTGACATACTTTCTAAAGGTAACAGACTGAATACATGTCAGGAAATGATTTTCTTGTGATGAATATGACATCTGAATTTGTGGACACATATCCAACATCCATATAGTAGTACAGGAATATTATACAGACAGAAGTCTGAGATGTGGAGTCACGGTGGTCTGAACTAAGTTTCTTCAAATGGGTACAGTCAGCTGAGCTTAGGTGGTGGTCATGCTGCAATGATTTCTGGTTTGTTTGTTTGTTTGTTTGGTTTTTTTTTTGCAAAATATCAAAAAATCTAAACCATGTCGCTGATTGTTTTGAAATTGCATGAGGACACTTCTGAGGACCCCTACACCTTGATTTGTTCACCAGGTAGTGTTGCATTTTTTCAAAATTAATTTTTGAGTGTTATAGCTGTTTTTGACTTTTCCTGCAAAACTGTAACTTAGATTCTTCTGAAACTTGGTGGAAATATGACATGTGGGTTAAACTAATTGTTCACCAGGTGGTGATATTCTGCATCAATATTTCTGGTGTTAAATGATTTTTTTTAGTTTGGGTTCTTGTCAGTTAATGCATACATCCCCATTGATTATACAATGCCAGTCAATGGAATTGCAATGGTAAGTCACATTTTTGACTTCTCCAAAACGTTGCACAAGATTCACTTCAAACTTGGTGGGAATGTACCTTGGGTAAGTTTTACCAATAGTATTTTGTTCAAATGGTCAGGCTCGAGTGATTTTAAAATTTTTAATATGAATTTTTAAGGGTCTGTCCGGATATGCACATTCTCCTTATCGCAATATCTACAGAATGCCTCCATGTATTTTTCTCAACTTGGCAATATGGTTACCTTACCTGGCAAGATGAACTGATTAGATTTTGGTGTCATCATGACCTAATTTGAGCAAATGGGTACCTCTAGACCTTAATTTGTTCAACACATTGCCCATCTGTTAATTTTATCTTTTTAAAAGAATATTTGTATGTTTTTGCTTTTACTTTTTTTCCCAGATTTCAAATTGGGTCATCTTCAGGTTTATTGGGAATGTAAGTGGACATGATTGCCACCAAATTTGTTCCTTACATCGTGGTGGTATAATTTTGTAATTTTTAACAAATTATCAAAATTAGGAAAATCAGTAAGGGGATATGTTCATGTTAGCAACAGTGATGATGGTCTGAAACAAAGGTGACCTAGATATTATTCTGAAGTTCACCAGACCACTTCAGTTTTTGCATGTAAGGTCAGCTGAGCACAGGACTGTCACAGTCTTCATGTTTGTAATTTTGTCTTCCTTAATTTGTCAAACTACATGAAGCTTGACTCAAAAGTCCTCACTGTTTGATGTACTGTCATTTCTCAATTTGTAACAATTGAGAACAATATCATGATTGCTTGAACTTTGGAGCAATACTAACGTAGATGCATGGTTGTGTTGGGCAGTTCTTTAGATGTATTGGGTATATACCTGGACATGGTCATTGCTCTCATATCCAGGGTTTTGTGAAGTGCCATAATGATCACTGAAATACATACTATAGTGCAGCAGTAAAGAGACATGGTATAGTGCAGCAGTTAATTAAAGAGACAGGATATAGTGTAGCAGTAAAGAGACATGATATAGTGCAGCAGTAAAGAGACATGATATAGTGCAGCTCTTAAGAGACATGATATAGTGCAGCAGTAAATTAAAGAGACATGGTATAGTGCAGCAGTAAATTAAAGAGACATGGTATAGTGCAGCAGTAAATTAAAGAGACATGGTATAGTGCAGCAGTAAATTAAAGAGACATGGTATAGTGCAGCAGTAAAGAGACATGGTATAGTGCAGCAGTAAAGAGACATGGTATAGTGCAGCAGTAAAGAGACATGGTATAGTGCAGCAGTAAAGAGACATGGTATAGTGCAGCAGTAAAGAGACATGGTATAGTGTAGCAGTAAAGAGACATGGTATAGTGCAGCAGTAAAGAGACATGGTATAGTGCAGCAGTAAAGAGACATGGTATAGTGCAGCAGTAAAGAGACATGGTATAGTGCAGCAGTAAAGAGACATGGTATAGTGCAGCAGTAAAGAGACATGGTATAGTGCAGCAGTAAAGAGACATGGTATAGTGCAGCAGAAAAGAGACATGGTATAGTGCAGCAGTAAAGAGACATGGTATAGTGCAGCAGTAAAGAGACATGGTATAGTGCAGCAGTAAAGAGACATGGTATAGTGCAGCAGTAAATTAAAGAGACATGGTATAGTGCAGCAGTAAAGAGACATGGTATAGTGCAGCAGTAAATTAAAGAGACATGGTATAGTGCAGCAGTAAATTAAAGAGACATGGTATAGTGCAGCAGTAAATTAAAGAGACATGGTATAGTGCAGCAGTAAAGAGACATGGTATAGTGTAGCAGTAAAGAGACATGGTATAGTGCAGCAGTAAAGAGACCTGACATAGTGTAGCAGTAAAGCAGCACCATTGTAAATGCAGTCTGTATTTGTGGTTTCCTCAACAGTGTTCAGCAGACCCTCTTTAGGCTTAGGTAGGGGGAGGGGTGGACTTGTATATCGGTTTGTTCAGCAGACCCTCTGCTCTTTAGGCTTGGGGTTGGGGGAGGGGTGGACTTGTAGATCGGTTTGTTCAGCAGACCCTCTTTAGGCTTAGGTTGGGGGAGGGGTGGACTTGTATATGGTAACCAAGCAGCCTTCTTGCTAGTGCATTCTTCAAAGGTTTGCATAGGGCAAGCTTCAGTGTTATTTAGTTTTTTCAGACCAAGTGTATCAATGGATCCCATATAATGCATAAAAAAAAATTCAAACAAATAATGTGATCCAAACTGTCAAAATTGTGCAGAAGTTTCTGTTGACAGTTATATCCATAAATGTTTGATATATTTGCAACACTTTGACGGGACTGCATTTACCTGTATATTGCATTAAAATGTTTATTTGACGTCTTGCAGGAGGAAAGAGTTCTGTTCCATTACAATGGTCATGGCGTGCCCAAGCCTACAGTCAACGGTGAAATATGGGTTTTCAACAAGGTGTGTTTTCTCTTTCTCAGTCTTGAACATCTTAAAAACTTCCTTGTGAACATAAAGATTTGTTATACAGAGATGCACATTTTCATGTGGTGAAGCAAAGAATCAGAAGTTTTTTGTTGTTGTTTTCTTCGTGCATTTATGGGCTTAATGTTTGTTAGATGAAAGGAAAATAACTGTAAAACTGTGAGTGTTGCTGTTAAGGATGGGTTTTGTTTGTTTATTTCAGAGCTATACTCAGTACATCCCACTGTCAGTGTACGACCTACAGACATGGATGGGCAGCCCTTCCATATATGTGTACGACTGCTCTAATGCTGGTGTTATCATCGATACCTTCAAACAATTCTCGCTACAGAGAGAGCAGGAGATGGAGGTAGGTTACAGCTCTTTGAAGAGAATTTCTAATTATGTTAAGTGGACCCTGTGTGTAAAGTGCCCAAGGAAATACTCAACCTCTTTAAAAGGTGTCTGATCATATACCGTCAAATCCTTTTATAAGCTGTTCAGTGATATACGGATGGCCCGTTAAATAAGATCCCCTGTACAAGGCCACTTCTCCATACAGCAAGTCTGGCATATTCATTGTATTTTCTATATGTAAAGACAAGTCAGCCGAGATGCAAGGCCACATTTGGGGTATGTTAAAGGTGGCCTTATAGGAAGGAGTGAGTACGATGCACCATTATACCTAAGCATTGATGGTTAAATAGTTGGAAAAGTTTGATACTTGAATCTCAGAAGAAGTAATGGAACATATAACAGTGAAACCTCATTAAGATATTACTATTTTTTTTTTCCCTTCTACTTCTAGCTATTGTGACCCTTGCTCGGTCTTTACAAAATATAGCTCATTAAGATAATGACATTTGTTCTCTGTAAAATGTGTCTGATAGCTAAGTGTGAGATGATTTCGGCAAAAGAAGATGGATACTTTGCTGCTGGTAAAAATTTGGTGATTTTTGATAGATTTAGATACAAATTGGGCAAGGTAATCTGGGATTTGATAAATAAATAGCTAGAAACTTTATGAGCAAAATTTTAGCAGTGAATCGTGGAGTGTTTGGTAGTATCAAGGACTTGTTAGCAAATTTTTAGCTGAGTAGCCTGGGGGCTGCCATATTGAATTATGTCTGGGTGCCAACCAAGACATTTTGTTTTTCCAAGAATTCTTTCTTTCTTCCTCCCTGCCTGCCTGCCTCCCTCCCTTCCGACCGACCGACCAGATTTGTCCGGAGTTTTTCTCGGACACCATAATTCCAAGAACCACCAAACTTGCCTTGGTGAATGACCTACCAGTGAAATTAGGCACCTGACTTGGAATAGTCATGATGATTAAAATTATGCAAATGAGGGGCAATTAAAATTTCAAAAGCTCCATATCTTCTAAACTATTGGAGATAGATACAAAGTTCTAACTTACACATACAGTGTACAAGTTTGAGACAATTGGCAAATCCAATAGCATACAAACAAAACTTTGGGAATTTTAATGTATGCTAAATTCACCAAATTTCTCCCCAATCCACAGGCAGGCCTTGAGCTGCTTGCTGTATGACCTATTGCTTGACCTCCATGGTGCCAGGCAACCATTTTGCATTCATAATTGAAGCCTGTTCTTCATAGCCAATACTGAGACAGTATAGTTTTGTCTTGGTTCACAGGTACATGTTTATATAGTTTCTTGACGGCTTCTGTTAAAATTTGTTTATGTACTAAAGGAAGAAAGACAGTTTTGTATTGCATGTATACACATCCCCTTGACTTATAATCTGTATACACTGTACATACATATGTGCATGTATGAATAATGTACATATACGTGCACATATACTCATCCATGCGCCTCAGAAGGGCCAACCTTTAGGAGTGGGCACTTTTCTCTGGTGCCAAGGGTGCCCACTTTAGAGAGGTTTCACTGTATTAGTAAACACTGGAATTTTCTTTCTTTCTTTCTTTTGTTATCTTTTCTTTTCTTCCCTCCCTCCCTCCCTCCCAACCAAGTTGGTCTGGAGATTTTCTCAAGCACTATTTTTCCGAAAACCACCAAACTTGCTATGGTGACTGACCTAACCTGTGAAATTGTGCATCTCATTTAGAATAGTCATGATGTTTAAAAGTATGCAAATTTAAGGGCAATTAAAATTTTTAAAGAAAGCTTCATACAGTGGAGCCTTGTTTTTAGACGATCAATGTACATACAATAGAGCCTTGTTATAATGACACTATCAATGTACATACAGTACTAGGGGAGCCTTGTTATAATGACACTGTCAATGTAGTACAATGGAGCCTTGTTATAACGACACTATCAATGTACACACAGTGGAGCCTTGCTATAATGACACTATCTATGTGCATACAATGGAGCCTTGTTATAATGACACTATGAATGTACATACATTGGAATCTTGTCATAATGACACTGTCAATGTGCATACAATGGAGCCTTGTTATAATGACACTGTCAATGTACATACAATGGAGACTTGTTATAATGACACTATCAATGTACATACAATGGAGCCTTGTTATAATGACACTATCAATGTACATACAATGGAGCCTTGTTATAATGACATTATCAATGTACATGCAGTGGAGCCTTGTTATAATGGCACTGTCGGTTGGTTGCAAAATATGTCAGATAAACAAGTCAACAAGCAAAGGAGTGTGATGCAAGTCCCTCCAAATGTTGAGTCATGAAGTGAGTATGCTGGCAATCTGAGTGTCGTTATAGCAAGGTTTTACTGCATATATACGTACACAAGAAGTGAAATCTCTACACTTATCACTGTGTGGTACTTTCAGCTGGCCAATATGAATGGAGGTCAGCGTTACTCAGGAATGACCAATGCAGTGCCATCACCTCCATCTGTGAAAAACTGCATTCAGCTGGCTGCATGTAGTACCAGCGAGTTACTGCCCATGAATTCTGAGCTGCCTGCTGACCTCTTTACCTCATGTCTCACTACACCCATCAAAATAGCTCTTCGTTGGCAAGTATTTTGATGAAGTTTGTTCTGATAAATAAAAAAAAAGAGGAGCACACATTCACAAAAATGTTTTTATCTAGTATTGTTGTGTTTGTCTCTTTTGTGTTCATGTCAAGTGTAAGAACACATATATATATATTGGCTTTGCTTTTTACCCTCGGCACATAAAGTGACAGAGGGTATTGTTGTTCCCTGCATTGTACGTCCGTCTGTCTTGTTGACATTACCGCGATATCTCAAAAAATATTCACCGTAACAATGCCAAATTTTTGTCCCAGAAGGACCTGATGATGGACCAGGTTCCTATTAAAAAACAGCTTCCTCTGATTATCTTTTAACTTTTTATGAAACTTTTAAGGTGTTTATTTCAAGGTCATCAACCCTGACGTTACTCTGATATCTAAAAAAATATTTACCGCAGCTTTACCAAATTTTTTATCAGAGATGTAGCTTATGATGGACCAGGTTCCTATTTAAAACCAGCTTCCTCTTATTATTCCTAAACTTATGAAACTTTTGGAAGTGTATTTATTTGATGGCCGCCTGAATGACACACAGTACAGTGGTCTCTGTCACCAGAACTTTTCCCAAGAACACATCCAAAAGTGCTCTTTTATTTCATAGACAACAATGTGGAAATTGTAGTATTCTGCTGTGAAGTCTCAAAAAAAAAAAGAATGCAGAATTGAGGAAAAGGGCTGTGGGCACGGAGGGTAATCTGTTCGCTGAACGCTATTTTGTTTATACAGGAAAACCCATAAAGCATAATTTGTCTATGTGTGTGATGCAGTTTGTCTTAGGTATATCATGAAAGATACAGAATAACCAAGATAACACATCAGCACCTTGGCATCACTAATATACACCAGGTTCTCATTTCCATTAACTCATTCCACCCTGATAGAAGACTGAGTCAACAGCTTTCCTTGGCGCGCCAAGGAAAGCTGTTGACCATGGGCATATAATTTGGAATGATCCTCCATGCAAGTCTTGTTTCTTGAAGAATATCATAGAACCAGTCTATTTTGCACAGATTCCAAAGGCATCTGATGAGCTCAGTCTTTCTTTTGTAGGTTTGTATTACAGAACACAGGAAAGCTTGTGCCAGGTGTCACCCAGGAAACTGTTGACAAGTATGTGACACAAGCCATTAATGTTATTTTTGACTATTTTATTAGACCTCTGTGACTAGCCGGGGAAGGCTTTAGGGAAATAGCATACAAACTATGATATCAAATACATTAAATAAAAGTACATCTAAATTAAAGTTGATGCATCTAGTGAACATTGGCCATTTCCAAATGCTGAACAGTTAATATGCCAAACAGGTTATGGTAACGGTTCCTATACAATGTGGCATTGTTTAGACAGAATGAATTACAGCAAAAATGTAAAATCATACTGATCAAGTTTGTGAAATATTGTAAAATAAAATTCATGTGATTTAGTATTCAGATTAAGCCTTAAGATGAACTAGTTGTCCACAGAAGTCCAGTAGAAGGAAGTGTATGTCATGATCAAGTAAAACAAGATGTGAGGCCACTCAGCCTCACTGTTAAAGTGAGGCCACTCAGCCTCACTGTTAAAGTGAGGCCATTCAGCCTCACTGTTAAAGTGAGGCCATTCAGCCTCACTGTTAAAGTGAGGCATATTCATCGTGTTGTGATGCATAAGAAACAGTACATCTAAATCCAGCCGATTGATGTTACCCCACAGGAATTACGGGGTCTGTTACTGATCAATGTTACCCCGCCCAACCTCACTGGGATTGGGGTCTGTTGCTGATCGATGTTACCCCAGAAGAACTGAAGTCTATTGAATTGTCCTTCCTGTTCCAGAATTCCTGGTCAGCTGAATGATAGACGCACCATGTTGGGTGAACTCAACTGGATCTTCACAGCTATCACAGACACCATTGCATGGAATACGCTGCCAAGAGGTAACCAGCGTTGTGACCTGTGCCATGACTAGTCACACAGCACGATTCACAGAGGCCCGCTTATACATACCTTTTAACATTGCAACAAGATTGAGTGCTACACACATAAGTAGATCACCCTGTATTCTGGCTATCTTATTTTGCCAAAGTGTACAAAAAATGTGAAGTGATGAACAAGGATTGCATTTTCTTGTGTATTTTCTTGACTAATCTTTCAAACATAAGCATATTTTTCCTCAGGCCAAAAAATGAAATCTTTGTAACTTGCTCGGGGGTGATCAGCTCATCAAACATGGTCATTTCCCAGAATTTTTCCTGTATTGGATAAGTTAATTGAAAACAAAAGTAGAGTGGTAAAATGTGCATCATGCATAAGTATAACACAGCATCTCTGATGTGAAAATAGGAAAGAGTTTTTTTTTAAATGAGAGTTTGATATGACACTGTATTGACACTGTATTGACACTGTATGTGGGCTATGTATTTCAGAACTGTTCCAGAAACTGTTTCGCCAGGACCTACTGGTGGCAAGTTTGTTTAGGAACTTCCTGCTGGCAGAAAGAATCATGCGTTCATACAACTGTACCCCCATATCTAGTCCCAAGCTACCACCTACATATCAGCACCCCATGTGGTAAGTCACTGCCCCCGTATCTAGCCCTAGCTGTTAATTTTTTATAATTCTGTGGCACAATCTAAAAGATCCACTTCTCCAAAACAGCTTTGTCAATTGCTTCAAAATTGCAATGGGACACTGCTAGGCACCCCTAGATGGTAATTTGTTCTACAAAGGGGGTGGTGATTTTTAAGCATTGGTGACGTGTCAGTCTGCAGAGCTTATGTGATCCGTTTGTGTCTGTCTGTCCCTGTGTCTGTCTCTTAACTTTTTACATTTTGGACTTCGCAAAAACCATCTCGTGGAATGCTTTGATTTTACGCATGTATGTTCCCTGGGTCAGCCTCTACCAAGTTTGTGAACAAGATAAGGATCCAACGTTAATTCTGTTTTTCATGATTTTTTTGTGTGTGTTTTTTTTTAATCAGAAGTTTATTTGGTCAAGAACTACTGGCCCAATTACTTTGATGATGCATACAGGATCTCCAGGGGCCACTTGGTTCTCATTTTGGGAAACAGGTGCCACTACTCTTTTTGCTACTTTTTAATAAAGTTCTGTGTGTTAAGGCTATTTTCGACTTCTACTCCCAAAAATATACACATAATTCTTTGAAATTTTGTCAGAGCACTATTAAACTCAAGTACATGACTGTAGAATTATATTGTAAGTAACACTGCATTATGTAGGCTACTCTTTGAAACTGTTTGACCTGGACTTCATTCATTCATTCATTCATTCATTCATTCATTCATTTGTTTACTTATTTGTTTATTTATTCATAAATTTAATTTTTGTTTAATTTTATTTTCACCATATCTTACCATACCTTTTACTTTGACTTTACCTTTACTGTATAATACAGTGCTACAAGGGTCAATGGTTGAGAAAAATATAGTACTTGATCCTACTGTATTTCTTTACACATTTTAAACCTTTTTTGAAGGGCAGGGGCAATATAATGTTACAGGTGTATACATTTTTTCCCTCCAAAAGGCAGCTAGCAGAGCACAGGACCACCATGTGGTCTTGTTTTCATATTTTGTGCATTAAAAAAAAAAACTATTTTCAACTTCTCTGAAAATTTTGCCCAGATTGTGCCCTATCATTGTAGAAATGTACCTTGAGGAAGAGTCAATCAAAGTTGTTCACCAGGTGCTGATGCTTTGGATCCCAGATTTTTAATGAATTTTTTTAATGTCATATTCAAAAATGTGTGTATGTTGCCTGTCATTGCAAAAAATTTTAGGTTGGTAGAGATTGTGGGTCTTTACCGTATTTATCGTTTAAAGATGAATTGGCACACAGGATAATATAAAGTTTGAAAGTTACTTGTCCTGACAAAGATTTTACTAGTGCCAGACAAGAGGGCATGGGAATATTTTCCCCCTGCATGTCGTAAGTCCCTACCCCATATCTGGTCCCAAGCCACCTACATATCAGCCCCCCCCCCCCCCCCCCCCAATCAGGCAGGTCACTGTCTGCACTGTCTGACTTGTAACCTATCCAGTGTAGGGTCATCATCACCCTCATTGCAATAGGAGACATTCATATTTAACTGTGCTCCTGCTCACTTCCTGTGTTGCCCGGGCAACAGACGGATGCTTCCACCATGATCAGGGCAGATTTGTATTATATACTACATAAACATCCATAAATAACACCTTTTCAACCAAAAGAGAGTCCATTTCTATTTAGGCATCCTTTATGTTTCAAGTATATGTTAATACATTTTCTTAAGATTATTCTATGTTCGTGTTGTTCATTTTATTGAGGAAGTACTTTTGACCATGCTAAATACGTAGATCTGCCCTGATGCAGGTGGCTCCCTCTTTTGCTCAATAGGTGTTAGAGTAGGACCGCATTTAAATATGAATACATCCTATTAAGACTAATGAAAATTTTTGTTTTCTTTGCATTGCAGTGCATTTAATATTGTGCTTACTGTTGTGAGTGGCATGGATCAGTGTATTAGATTGATTAGTGGTAAACAGGTGCCACATGTAATACCACCAATCAACACCACTGCTGTGGCAGTCACATTGATTGGTATATTACAACTGGCACCTGTTTGCACCTGTGTGCTACCTGCCTGCAGAAAGTAGTTGTATTTGTAGTCCTTCATACCAAATAAGGAGATGTTACATTGTTATCTTCACAACACATGGCTAGTTTGCCAGTGAACAATGGATAGAGAAACAAGGTAGTGACATGATACCAGTGTCTATATTTGTTGTACACAGGTGTTGAAAGGTTCAAAGTACTGGTAATTATAGCATAAATAGGATCAATTGTAATTTAATCTCGTATCCATGTGAGATTGTATTTGACTGAAATAATTACTGCATTATAAAATTGTCTTGACTGAATTACCATAGTTTGTTTATTTAGATTATCTTAGTCATATTTATATCTTCTGTATATATTACTCCTTTCTTCACATGTTTCACTATTGTATGTTTGCTATGTTCTGTTGTGGAATGATGCAATAAAAGTATTCATATTCCTATTTGGTAAGACCAGCCATTATTGAGATACTGTCATTACAGTATTTGACAAATAGTCTGTAACAGCCTTTTGTTTTAGTCAGAAAAGCGTAGAGTAAGATTGCAGAATATTTAAAAATTGTTCCTTTGGATCTGTTGTGTATATGTTCTGCCTTCTAAGATAGGTTTCCATGCTTTTTTTTAAATGACCTGTTGTAATCACTGTTACTACAGAGGATGGCAGCACATTCACCCTGTCTCTGTTGACTGTATGATTGCAGGCAGGCGTGGGACCTTGCACTGGATCTTTGTCTCTCTCAGCTGCCAGCCATACTGGACGAGGGACAGTCTTTCAAACACAGTCCTTTCTTTGCTGAGCAGCTGACTGCATTTCAGGTGTGGTTGTCGTATGGGTCTGAGTGCCGGAGCCCACCAGAGCAACTCCCCATAGTGCTGCAAGTGCTGCTCAGTCAGGTGCACAGGCTACGAGCACTTGACTTGCTTGGCAGGTTCCTGGATCTGGGCCCCTGGGCAGTAAGTTTGGTAAGGAAGACTGATGCAAGCCGTCAGGGGCTGTCCTATCAAAACCTTCACAATATGTGCAGGCTTAAGTGGTTAAAGATTTTAATCTTGGATGCAGAGAGAAAAAGTTGTGATGGGAATATCAATGTTGATGTGTTACAAGCTGAAGTGGCTGGTCATCAAAGTATACACAGATGAATATGTGGATACATTTCAGGGCATATGTGAACTTTGTTTAACATGTTACAAGAGACAGGCTGACATTTGGATATGCAAGGATGTTGTGCGTGTGTATTATCAATAAGGCCCTGACTGACACTGTGTTAACCTATTTTAATTCTGCCTATGGTTTTAAAGGCTAACAATACTAAATGTGCCATAGATGTGTATCATATATAGAAGTTTGATATTGCATAGTATGGATGTCCTTGGCCTTCTTTGTCAAGGTCACACAATGAATGCATATCAGGAAATGATTTTATTGTGATGCCCAGGACATAAGAAATTGATGGAACTGCAAAACATACACCAAACATGTATGAGGGCAATGTTCAAATTTTGTGATTTGTTGTGTCACTGTGACCTATTCTGGTTATCTCACACTTAAGAAAAAAAAAGACACTGAATTAAATATGTTGATAAGAATAAGGGGAACAATACCAAATGTAATACAAATGTGTGTTTATAGTGGTAATCCCATGTTGCATCATTTGGGTGACTTTGACAAAATTTCGAAGCTCATGGAGGAAATGCATTTCAGGAAATTAATTTTTTGTGATGGTCATCAGATGATATGTCAGCAGAGCTTGAGACCACCTGGCCAAAGAGAAGAAGGCCCTTAGTTAGTGCTGTCCTTGAGACCACCTGGCCAGAGAGAAGTAGGTCCTTAATTAGTGTTGTCCTTGAGACCACCTGGCCAGAGAGAGAGGTAGGTCCTTAATTAGTGTTGTCCTTGAGACCACCTGGCCAGAGAGAAGTAGGTCCTTAATTAGTGTTGTCCTTGAGACCACCTGGCCAAAGAGAAGTAGGTCCTTAATTAGTGCTGTCCTTGAGACCACCTGGCCAGAGAGGAGTCCTTGCCCCTCAAAACAAGACTTGCTGTTGTGCCAATAAATCATTGAGGTCAACTGTAGCAATTTTGTAAAAGGATAATTAACTAGATTGTATCAGTCAAATGGACATACATGTAGTTGATTTACCGGGCCCAGTATGAGTGGAGTCACTAGGAATACCTGACCAATTGCTCTGTCTTATTGTCTCTACCTAGGCCTTATGAGTGGAGTTACTAGGAATACTTGACCAATTTCTCTCTCTTATTGTCTCTACCTAGGCCTTATGAGTGGAGTCACTAGGAATACTTGACCAATTGCTCTCTCTTATTATCTCTACCTAGGCCTTATCAGTGGGAATATTTCCATATGTGCTGAAGCTGCTTCAGAGCTCTGCCAGAGAACTGCGGCCACTACTTGTTTTCATATGGGCCAAGATTTTAGCTGTAGATAGCGTAAGTATGCAAGTACATAGAAATTATTTCAGTATTATTCTTGAAGAACTTTAGTCATAGGTTTGATTACCGTTCCGTATGGGGACAAGTTAGTCTCATATTAAGTGCATGTATTTAAGTAGCTGGGGATCAGAACAATTTCATTTTGACAAAACTAGCACCTCATGAAATATTCTTACTAAATCTAGGACTATAGTTATTCATTATAATATTTAAAGAAGGGCTTCATCCTAAGTTAACATATTTTACCTATGCAAAATACTTAATATTGTATTTATGATTTTTTTTACATGGGTGTAAATGTAATTTGTAGTGGCAAATAAACTTGGATTAAGATAAATAGATTCATAAAGAAATATTTATTTTTTCCTTCATTCATTCCTTCACTCATCCATTCATCTTGTCGACTCAGTAACAATGAAGTCTTCCTCAGAGCTGTCAAGGCAGGCCTATGCTTCTGGTAGATTTCATGACTTGGAATTACATTTGTTTCAATAATGACAATGAAATATGCAGAAGAGAAATCTTGGCAAATTTATGTGTGTAGTACAAAGTATGAGGAAGTTGTAATATTGTGTGTTTTAGTCATGTCAAGCAGACCTAGTCAAGGACAACGGACACAAATACTTCCTGTCTGTGCTGTCTGACCCCTATATGCCTGTAAGTTATCACATTTCTTTTCACTTTCATATGAAATGAACAAAGCCAAAATCTTGAATCATTTGCCTTATGGCAATCGTCCTCATACCAGAAGAAGAGCCATGATTGGTTGCCTGCCCTTCCATGACCTGGACTGTTGCCCATCGGGCCACACTGACCTTCAAATTTGGTTACTATTTACATTTGGAAAACCGAAATATGGACAACTTTCATGACTTGGGTCTTGGCACAAAAGCATATACACAGTAAAATTTAAAAGTACGTGTTTGGCAGGTTTGTGTGTTGACTGGGGCGACTGGCACATGGAAACAGGAAGACACCACTGAAGAGGATTAAACGACACATGTAACTCACATCAATGCCGGCAAGCTTTGTGGCAGTATTTTTTTTGCAGACTTTGTTGCTAAATAAGGTAAATATTGCAAATTATGCTACCAGTTGAGACAGACTGGGCTGATAAGAATTGGGATATCTGTTTGAGACCAGAACCCATCAAGAAACACTTTCATGATGAAAAGTTAAGATAACAAACTGAACGTTGTTCTGCATGTTCTACTGACATCAAGGGCGACTGTTTGCAGCACTGTACAGTGTACAAACTTAAATGTAGATGGACAACATTGTGTGCATCTACCATATTCACTCTAATTGTAGCATGAGCCCTAATAAAAACACACCCAAACTTTTCATTTTGTCAACTCCACATACAGTATAAATTTGCCCTCCGCCCCCCCTTGTTTTTATAATATTGAACTCTGCTGAAAGGACAGACAGCACTGATTGTACTGTTAACTTCCAGTGCTGTAAAGCCTTGTTATTTCAAGTTGATAAAAATTGGGTTACACAGACTTGCAGTTTCTAAGTTTGATGTGGAGGTTTCTTGCATTGGCATAGTGTGCTACTCTTAGGATGAATACAGCAACCAGTAGATTCTCTGTACTAAGAGTGGCATTAGTGGCCATTGTTCAATAAATGTGGTTTAAAGAAAAGGTAAGGCAACAGTATGGACAATGGAAGGTACCTGTTGCTTCATGTTGGCTCCTAAACATTATAATACATGTATTGCCTGAGTTAATCCTTGCTTCAGTACTTCATCAGTTTTTTTGTTTGTTTGTTTGTTTGTTTTTTTTAACTATTTCAATCTTTTATTTGAACTAGTAATCAGATGTTACATTTTCTAAGGCTTACAAAGATTCTGGTTTGTTCATCCACAATAAGGCTGTATGTACCTCCACCATCTTCCTCAAAGTGGATTTTCTTTCCTGGAAGTCACTCAATGTCACTGAAAACCCTACAGAAACTTTTGCACCCATCCTCCCAGCTCATCCTAGATTTTCTCTGCCAAATTCCACCGAGCTCATCCTTGATTTTCTCTTTAACATATTCCACCAAATTAATCCTAAATTTTCTCTGTACCACATTCCATCTTGTATGACTTGCATCTTCTGCAAAGCTTCTATGGCAGAATATCCTATATTCTATTTCAGATCCCAAGACTTTTGTGTACCTACATTTTTTCTGGAAAGCCACCCTCACTTTTCAGCAGCCAGTTTTCTCGTTAAGCCTACCTGAAAGGGGGAGGATTCAAACGTTTGGAGCATTTGAAGTCAACAGTTAGTTCTGTCACCTTGTAATGATACATCTAGTCTCTTGGTATCAACATATTGTCGTAGTTTTACAAAATTAATGTGAAACAAATTATGAAGAGGAGCCTTCATCCACTTTCATCTAATCAGTGGAACTTGGCTTTCCTGTATACAGAGGTCCACAAAGCTGTTTTCTCTTTCAGAGAAAGGTCCTGCAAGCTACGAAGAGCTCCTCTGTGGCAATGCTGAGTAGCTCATTGGACCAAGTCACTGCCCAAAGTGCAAAGTTGCAGTTGTCCAGAATGGTACAGTTGCAAGTCCTGACAGGGAGCATCCGTTAAGGCCCGACTGTCGGGGTCCATAATGATGGACTTTATTGCACAGAATACTAGTCATTAAAACAGTCCTACCTTACAGTATACACTTATAATATTTCATTTCTTTGATAATTACACAGTCTTTTATTACACATTAACTTGAAACCATTATTGATGATTTGATATGATTGCATTTTCGCCAATTTCCGTTTGAGTCAGCTGATATTGTATGTATATACACAAAAGTGAACCCAAAGGAAGAGCCAAGTTCCTAAATCTGTCATTTTGCAAACAACAATTTCCTTAACGTGTGTAGTGATATATTTAGTAGTATATTTAGTACAATATATTTTCCCAGTCAGAATAACATAATGTATATGACTAAATATGAAGTTATGGAGACATGAGATTATTTTCATATAATTTGAATGATGCAGAGGTTCCAAAACAAGCAAATTTCAGTCATTCCACCAAAAACAATTGTTTTTCATAATGTCTATCAGTCTACCCACATTTTTAATGACATCAATTTTTGGAAAAACATTTTCATTTATTTATGCAAAAAAAATTGTGCATGTACTTTAAAATGAGTTGCACACTAGGCCTCCAAATGGACCTTTCAATTGTCAAAACCTCTGAGCTTCCAGGGGCTTCTCCCCCTGAAGCCCAACCAGGGCAACCAGTGGAGACCTAGGCAGTCCCCACAGCCCCAGTCTGCACCTACAGATTTCCACTTGTAAATGCTTTTGGATCTACCGAATTAAATTAATTCTTGGAACCTCTGATGATAACAAATTTCAGCCATTAAAACTTCCATTGTATGCAGATTTGAAAATGATTGCATTTGATGACAAAGCCCCGTATCATACTGACTTTCCGTTGACAGCAAAATTAATTGTGCAAATGATTTTGAGTTCAAAAAAAGTCTGTGGAGCCAAAACTCTTGCATTTGATTTGTGAACAAAGTAGAGGTTTTCATGGGATATTTGGACTTGCAGTAAAACTTGTGCCTGAAGATTGTCTGGTTATTGGGCCTCAGGACTATTACAGACTGCTCCCTTGAAAGTTCCTTGGGTCATAGCCAATGCACATTGACATTGATGGAATGAAGAAATCGTATCAGCTCTGAGTCATTATAACCGTTACAAGACAGGATTAGAAAGAGATTTGGGTGCACCTTGTGCTTGAGCAGGAATTCAGAACATCCCAAAGTGTCAGTCAAGCCTGAGAATCTTCCACTTTTCAGAGGAATTCCTCTGGTATTTTTGTGGGTGTGAATTTATATGGACAAATAAGATGAACCTTTTGATTGGAAATGACAAATTTAATGAGATCTGGAACTGTAAGGAGTTGCAGAGAATGTTTCTTTTTTTTTTTTCTTTCTTCATTTTTCATTGCCATCCCTGTGCTATTGAGTGGCACTGAATGTTATGTCATGCTTTATTCCATATTAAGCTTCATTCTGTGTCAGGCTTCATTCCATGTCAGGCTTCATATCATGTTGGGCTTTATTCCGTGTCGGGTTTCATTCTGTGTCAGGCTGTTGAAAATTCTGCCACTTAAGAATGCTTCTTGTAATGTGGAATGCAAAATTGAGCATTTCCTAAATGTGTCCTCTCAGTCAAAATAGATTTTGATTTCTGTTTATAAATTCCAACATGTAAATCTCTTATTGGTTGTATATACACTGTAGTCAACAATACTCACAGGTACAGTTTCGTTTGATATTGCTACATACACCCATTGCCCTGTTTTATTTTCCTATATTAAACCCAGCTTAAGAAGCTTGATATGTTGGTACTGTTGCACTATGGGATACCTTTAGGGCAGTGGAAGCCTCAATGTTAGACATGGTAGATGCTGTTCCCGTGCCTTGCCAATTCTAAATTGCCTTAATTTGGTTATGTTGGTTTGATCTCCAATATTGACATCACCTTGTTTCTATTATCATCAAGTTTCCTCTAAAATATGTTGATGTTGAAGTCTACTTTGGCTTAAAAGATGTAAGAGGCCAGCCTAGAAATGAGCATGTCATTTTCTGAATAAATTGAGATGCCGTTCACATGTTACTGGGCATCAGCTTGTTTCTGTTAACTGTCAGTGTGCTTTGGGGAGAAAATCAAGTGGAGGCTCAGAACGACTTGTCTGTCTCTGGAAAACTGCTCATCAGCTTTTTGTCACTGCACAGATGTGTTTTTTACTTGAACAAAAGCAATGTCCACATGTTTATGTTTGTGAATAAAAAACATGAAGGTCCAAGCATGATGGTGAAGAGTGAGGCTAAGCACATGGCAAATTGTAGTCATTGTCCAAGATCTCACATTGAGCAACACTCCTGCAAAACATGATTTAACTTGTCCAGGAGCACAGACAGTCTGAGGCTCAAGGTCTCAGCTGATGCCTTAATTGTCAGTGCATTTGCCAGAATAGATCCAAGGAACTAAAATGGAGCATGTTGTAGGTTAGTATTTCAAAGGAGCTGTAATTGAAAAGTCAGTGCCACATATTGAAGCTTGTAATGATGATGCCTGTAATGATGATGCTTGTTTTGTAGCCTGAGCACCGAACAATGGCGGCATTTGTTCTTGCCATGATTGTCAACAATTACCCAACAGGGCAGGTATGTTATCACACACACACTTCTCATCATGTACAGTGGCGACACATGTTACCATTATCTCGTGAAACTGGTCTGGTCTGAAATGTCTGTTTTATATCACTACAAATCTAAAGATCTGATTGGATCCTGTACGATAGCCTCAAAAACAAACTCATTACATGTACTTGGAAAGTTTGCTTCACCTGTTAAGCCTTGTCACTATCTCTGTACTGGTTGGCACAGACATATTTAGGTCAGAGGTCATTCAACAAGGAAAAGATCTTGACATATTCAACTTGTTTGATGACATTGATAATCAGAATAAAGTGTCTTCTTTCTGTATCACCTTGCTTGACCAGTTTTGTGAAAATATTAAGACTGACAGCATATTGACAGTAGTAAACACCAGTAAAACGTTCAGTAAGCAAAGCTCTCATTCAAGATCTGTTCTTTCTATTGTTTCAAGTTTAAACACTCTACATTTATATGTTCAGTGAAACAAAAAACCGGCCAGTGGTGTCAGACCTGAGAAGACCTGACTGGGCATGCTCGGCAGACATGTTTGCTTGGTTTATTGGGAAATGAGGAAACTATCGAGTGATGTAGTTTTATGAATGATGTGGCACACTGCATTGGAAACTTTCAAACAATGCTTGGCCATTTAAAGCTATGCAAACACATACTTATCCCCATCAAAAGTTTTAAAAGGGCCATGCTCTTCTGATGAAAGCTGTGAGACAGTTATTTGAATATCTGTACAGAGGTGAAGTCAAGCATATGATAAATGTGATCAGCATCCCTTGTCAAAAGGAAGAAAAGTTTGTCCCAAATTATTCAGAGTGGGCATCTTCGTCCCAAAATATTGTAATTTTCAACAGAAATAATTGCTTATGATGAAAGCAGTTTGAATTGTGTTTAAATGTGAGCAGAGTGGTCTGTCTGACATGTGAAGGTTTCTCACCAGTAATTCTACCTGTGAAAACCTAACAAACAGCTACCACCTTGCAGTGTATAACATGGATTACAAACATACATGTAATTATACACCAAAATGTTTGTAACATTTTTTTACCGATGGAACCTTAAGCATACAAAAAAAGGGAAAAACTTGTTGATTTTTCTGCCCAGAATAATGAAAATAGTGTTTTTCTATATGAAACAAGTACAAACAACTGTAACACATGTAAATTTTTCATGCTAGGGGTGAAAATGAGGTTTTGTATCAATCTGTCAGTTTACAAAATTGACAAAAGTTTAGGCCCAGGTTGCTGGGTGTGACAGCAAAAAATTTTCTCATTCATGCCCATACAAAAATATGTCCATATTATTGGAAGTGGTGTTTTTCAATAAAAATGCTAACTGTAGATAGTTTGTAATCCATAGCATAATGAATTCTTACTTAGACTGGCCCCACCTCCCCAGTTCGCCAGTGCGCCCAATGGGCCGACATAGTAAGACCAGTCCCAGAGACTGAGGAAACAGGATAATGGGCATTTCCACTCTATTAAACCTGTTGACACAGTGTGTCAATGACCACACTTCCAAGCCATGAAGCCTGTATTAGGATTTGGTCCTCGATGTGCATTAAATAATAGCCTGTGCCAAATACACATTACCACAAGACTGCCATGGGCTGCACTCATGCTGTATATGGGTATATTTTGTATAAAATTGCACTTAATTGTGCATACTATAAAAATGTTGACTTTGCCTTTATCTTTATTCACAGGTAGCATTTTAATAACTTCAAGTGACAGCAGTACCTAAATATGGTCCTACCTGTTACTATGTCCCCTGGCCTTTCTAAGCTTATGGTTTCATGCCAGAAATTCAACCTGTGACAACATAACAAACAGAGCTATCACCTTGCAGTTCATTACATGGATTAGAAACATACATGTATTATACACCAAAATGTTTGTTACAATTTTTTACATCAAATAAACACCAGAAAATATGGGCATGAATGGGAAATTTTTCAGCAAATTGCCATGGCAACCAGCTGTGCATAGTGCTGCTTGGAATATCATTGAGCGGACACAGTGTTGACTCCAGCTGAACCACTGTGTATACTGGTGCCAATATACACACCTTGATAATTTTCATTTGAGCTCAAAGCATACACTGTTTTCCACAATCAAGCCAAAACCTACCTTTCTGGTAGCAAATTTTTTTAAAATACAGCCCCTGGCATTCCTAGGTGTCATATTTTATTTGCACTCTCCGATCATGTTACCTCAGCACCGGCATAATTACCCCCGTGGAACCTGAACTGGGTTCAAATGTGAGCAGAGTGGTTTGTCTAACATGACCTTTGTTTAAATGCGAGCAGAGTGGTGTGTCTGACATGTGAACTGTGTTCAAATCAAGCAGAGTGGTGTGTCTGACATGTGAACTGTGTTCAAATCAAGCAGAGTGGTGTGTCTGACATGTGAACTGTGTTCAGATCAAGCAGAGTGGTGTGTCTGACATGCGCCTTGTACACCGAGCAGTGCTGTACTGGTACAGATGAACCAGACAGTGTAACGTGCGTACAGGCACCATGGTATCCAAATTCAGGGCTCACCAATTTGTTTTTCTGCACAAGTTCTTGGGGGGTCAGTTTCTTTGATATTTTACTTGCCCGTAGTTATAACTTACATAGCCATCAATTCAAAAGCCTGTTTTTTTTCAAAAGCAAAATTTTTGTTACCCCATGTACAGGTGGTTTGAAATTGTTACTTTTCTTGATTTAAGTTTCACATGTTGAGGGCTGATGGACTTGCAAATTGGTGGGCCTTGAAATTGGTGCCCCAGACGCTCTTACACTTTGTGTGAAATGAGCCCAAATAGTGGAGCTGTGCAGAGGACTGCTGTGTCATGAAAAATGGTAAATTTTTTATATAAAAGCATAATTTTGACAGGGGGAGGTGCCAATAAAGGATAATAAATAGTTTGTTTGGTTGCTTGCAGGAGGCAGCACTGCAGGGCAACCTGATTGCCATCTGCCTGGAGCAGTTGACGGACAGCCACTGCCTGCTGCGCCAGTGGCTCGCCTTGTGTCTGGGAAAGGTCTGTACTGCCAGTCATGCACCTGGCAAGCTTTACACCTCTGGGGTAGGAAGGCGATAGTTGTAAAAAGACTGCTTCCAGCTTTGTAGCAGCATTTTCATCTTGATAAATCAGGATTTGCCGTTTTATTCTTTTCTAGGACGTTTTCATACTGTTTGACATCATTTTGGGGGTCACCAGTATTCTCAGAGGGGCACTGGGGTAAAAAGTTCCAAAAATCTATATAACCAACATTTACAATCCTCTTCTAGGATTTCCAGGGGTCTCTTGTACCGGTTAAGTGCAAATTCAGGGGTCACAAATTAGTTTCTATGCATCATTTTTGCACATTTGTGCTCAAAGGGAAATACTGATAAATGTGGTCATAAACCCGCTCATTACACATTTATATGAATTCATTCAGATATAAATAAAATGAAAGTCTCACCATGTGATGCTGACACAGTGGTGAAAAAGAAACGATTAACCTCTAGAGGTACACTACATGACTGTAACGTGCTGTACATAGAATGCAATACACTCTACAAGCATAATGGTTTCCTGCTGATTTAGGCCCCCTCCTAACGCAGGAGGGCCGATAGAAATCGCTTTTTCTGTCCGTCGGTGCGCATTTCGTGTCTGGGCTATAATTCGCTTGTTCTTCAACTAAGATTAATGAAACTTTACACAAAGGTGCATCTGGACATAAGGGTGTGTCATGTACCAAAATTAGGTCACTAGATCAAGTATCTGGGTCACAGTGACATACTCATGTAAAATCATGTCCAGGCTACAATTCCTTTGCTCTGTAATTTAGATTAATGAAACTTTACAAACAGTGCATCTACATGTTAGGGTGTGTCATGTACCAAAAGTAGGTCACCAGGTTAAGTATCTGGGTCACAGTGACATATCCTCATAAAATTGTGTCCAGACTATAATTCCTTTACTGTGCAAC
>OZ026613.1:121216378-121283378 GCA_964020975.1 Hermodice carunculata | reverse complement strand
TTACTTTGATCTTGACCTAAAGGTGTGTTATGAAACTACAGTAGGTCACTAAGTCAAGTATCTGGGTCACGGTGACAAAATCATGTAAAACTACTTAACACTTCATGACCGGGTTGTAATTCTGTTGTCCTTCAAGTTAGATTGATAAAACCTAACACACAGGTGCATATGGACATAAGGGTGTGTCATGAACCAAAAATAGGTTGCTAGGTCAAGTATCTGGGTTACAGTGACACATCCTTGTAAAATCGCGTCAGGGTTGTAACTCCTTTACTATTTAACTTAGTTTCATGAAACTTCACACACACACACATCTTGACCTGAAGGTGTGTCACAAAGCAAAAGTAGGTCACTAGGTTAAGTGTGTGGGTCACATTGATACATTCATGGAAAGCTACATTAAACTTCTGTAATTCTGTTGTCCTTGAACTTAGAATCATGAAACTTTACACAGCTGTGTATCTGGACACAAAAGTATGTCATGCATAAAAGTTGGTCACTAGGTCAAGTATCTGGGTCAGGGTGATAGTCTTTTTATTGACTATGGTCATTCCAAAATGAGACCTCTGATTAGCAAGGTTATAAATGAGGCGAGGGGGCATCAATCCAGCTGTCTTTGATTGCCTTTTAATTTTTTTTTTTTGCTGATGACCCATTTATTAATTCATTTGGCTGTTGAAGCCAAGAACATTATAAATTATGAATAAAACATGATAATATGTTAAATAATTTATAGGTTTAAACATAGACAGTGACTGGATTGGCTATGGAGCATGGAGAGATTAGATTGCTATATTTTGGGGGATTGAAACTACAGGGAAGATGTGGCACTGTTGCCCCTTTTTATGTAATACACTTTATAGATGGCCATGTACTAATACTAACTGTAAATGGAATAGGGTATGAAATCAAATGATGATTTGGGTCGAAATGTATTCCTGATAATTATATTTTATATTTTGTTCACACATATTCATATCTGAATGTATATATATATATATATATATATATATATATATATATATATATATATATATATATATATATATATATATATATATATATATATATATATATATATATACATTCAGATATGAATATGTGTGAACAAAATATAAAATACAATATATATATATATATATATGTATATATATATATATGTATGTACGTGTATATATATATACTTATATATATATATATATGTATGTACGTGTATATATATATACTTATATATATATATATGTATGTGTGTGTGTGTATATATATTTCATTATTCATTATTTACAGTTGTTGTGATTTTCAATGCCTCAACAGAATGTATTTCTGAATATGGATTAATTGTAATTTCGTAAACTTGTCTTCAGAAGGTCTAAAAATAGAGCATAGAAGCAGGCTTTCTTTTTCCATGTATATTTGACATGATATGAGCTTGGCGTAGCCCAGACATACACAGTTTCTGTACCCGTCTGCTATGAAGTGCTGTAACATGAGATGAAATGTGAGACATCCAGTGGCATACCTAGTCTTGTGTGCTGTAGATCTGGACGAACTTTGCGGCAGCTCGGTGGTGTGGGGTGCGGGATAGTGCTCACGAGAAGCTGTACAGGCTATTAACTGACCGTGTACCTGAGGTGCGTGCTGCAGCGGTGTATGCCTTGGGCACCTTCGTCAACAACAGCATGGAGCGCAGTGACCATGCCAACAGTATCGATCATGGAGTTGGCATGACTCTGGTGAATGTGGCCAATGATGGCAGCCCACTGGTCAGAAAGGTAAGTCATTCACACCTTCTCCCTTGATTTAAGATGGAGTCAACATATCCCTTGCTGTGGGTTGGGTGCTGGGAAAGCTATTGACCTGGTACATGTGTTATATCGCATGGCAGTGGTGTTATATCGTCTCATGAAGAGATGACATGATGACAGTGGTGTTACATTTAAGAAATGAGGGTCGATTTTGTGTGTGTTATGGCATAATGACGCGCGTGATTATGCCATAACACACACAAAATCGACCCTCATTGCTTATCTTTACATTTCCCTCTGAATTTTTCTGCTCAATTACACGTAATTTAGAAATTTAATACGTAGAATTAAGAGAAACGACCAAAAACTGATTTGCCAAACATGTTCAAGTGTTAAGTTCCGGAAACCCAGGTAGACGTGGCTTATTGGAATGTGGGCGGGACACGTGTTATGGTTCCATAACATACAAGGCTAATGTGTTATGGTCTCATAACACACCAGGCTCTCTTCTATACTTGCAATGTTAAAAGTCAGATTGAATATAAATATTGTCTCATGAAGAGATATCGTGATGGCAGTGGTGTTATATTGTCTCATGGAAGAGATGACATGGTGACTGGTGTCATATTGTCTCATGAAGAGATGGCGTGATGGCAGTGGTGTTATATTGTCTCATGAAGAGATGACTTGATAGCAGTGATGTTATATCCCATTTCAGCTTGGCGACTGGTGCCAAAGGTTGTAGGTTCGAGTCCCGCTCGTTCCGAACATAAAATATATATTTTCGGCATTTCCTTAATGCTGGTGGATTTAAGTCCCCGATTCTGGAAATAAATGCCGACTCAGTAAATATATACTGCATTACCGTGTTGATATGGCACTCGCACATAACTACCTCCACTGAACCATTCTTTTTTGGGAATGGGGATTTGGTCGAGTGGATATGTGCGTTTCCCATTTCAGCTAGGCGACTGGTGCCAAAGGTTGTAGGTTCGAGTCCCGCTCGTTCCGAACATAAAATATTGTCTCATGAAGAGATGACTTGATGGCAGTGGTGTGATATTGTCTTATGAAGAGATGACTTGATGGCAGTGGTGTTATATTGTCTCATGAAGAGATGGCGTGATGGCAGTGGTGTTATTTTGCAGGAGCTGGCGGTGGCATTTGGAGGCCTGGTGGTACAGTTTGAGAGTCAGTTTGCTGCTGTGGCCTTTCAGTTTCTGGAGGAAGAGCGACACCAGGCACAGAACAGCCCTCTGATAGCAGCTATAGCTCCGGGTGGGTGGAATATAGTCACGGGTGCAGGTAAAATGGGGACAGTGCCCCATCATTTATGCCCGCACGTGATCGCTTCTGTCATCTCTTTGTCTTTGGTTGCCTTTGTCTCTTTTTTTTTGTTTCTCTTAATGTACGTTTTCACATTTTATCAAAGTGGATCTGAGGACCAGCCCTTTAGCCATATCATGACACAGTACAACCACCAATTTAGACCCCCTCCATAAAGAAACCATGTATTAGGCACGCCAACTACCATTTCCATTTTTATCCTGGAACTATATTGCTATTAAGACCAGTCTCCTATTTTGACCACATGTTCCATTCCTGAGGTTGTGTTAACGCTTAAAGTGCTAATCACAGCTATAATCATTTTGTCATTACCATTAAACATTACAGTTAAAAGATTTAAATTCCTCAGGAAGATACCTTTCATTCAAATACCAGCAAGCCTCGTCTAAAGCAAAAAGTGGTCTTAGTCAACAGGTTTCCTTGGGACACATTGCGCGCAAAGTGTCCCGAGGAAAGCTGATGACTCAATCCTAAGTCAGTGCTTTAAGGATTAATAAGGAGGGCGTGCTGACTTCACAGCTTGCTATCATCATGGGTTGCTGGTGGGAGCCTCAGGTACCGCATATCTGCTATGTCGCCTGGCGCCCTCCTTGTTTTAATTTTAAAATGTGCTCTCTTTGCTGCAGTCTGACAGCTTTGGTTTGCCAACACTATTTATTCTGCACATAAATTTTTGTTTGATACCTTGTGTGTGTCTGTGTGTGTGTGAGGACTCGTGTATGGAGCATGTGTGTGTCTGCGAATTAGACCAGTCGGATTGTCATGCTAGCTGTGCATAAAATTGCATTGATGTATATCTGATTTTGAGCAGTTTGCGACAGTACTTCTATGTGTGAAATACTCCAGTTTGACCATAAAGCACATGATCAGGTGGCTTCATTAGATATTTGCAGTTGAATACTGATGTTAATTTAGTCGGGGGGGGGGGGGGGGGGGGGTTATGTTAAGGATGTAGTTGAATATTTTTCTGAACATTTAGTTGCCAATTTTCTTGACAGATGTTGCACAATAATTCTGCCAAATTATATGAAAATAATATTGTTTATTGCCAATAATATGTCAGAGATACAAAGAATACTGTCATTGAATAGCAGTGGCAGTAAAAGAGACCGGACTGGGCCTGTAGCACTCATACATTGGTAAATGAGGCAGTAATTTATTTTTTTTTTGTGAGGCAATGAATGTACAGTTATCTGAAATCAAATATATAGTTATGTACATCATTTAAATATCTAAATATGATTATTGATGAAATGCAGTTTTAAATGTAATTTAAAACTGTTCAATGTTTACGTTTTTTCCTTGCATCAGAGATTGAGTTGTATATGCTAGAACGTCTGAATGAAGTACAAAATTTAAGACAAATTTTTCATTGTACACTATGAAGACATTTAAAGTTGCACAGAAACATTACATGTCATAAGTTTCACTTGTTTCCTTCCAAAGATGCTGTTTGAGCAACACTAAATCATTCCCAGAATAGGGATTGGCCCAAAGCGTAAACCTACACAGGCTGTAAGATTGCTTCAATTTTGGTGTTGAGCAGGACATGGTTTGATGCTGGCAGATTGTACAATGACGATACAAACAAACAGCGTCATAGTCTCCTGTGGCTGATAGGGCTGCAGGCTTTAATAGAATATACACACTTGTGCACCAGCTGCCCTGCAAAAATGTCTGTAAAACAAAAAGTTGATAAGGTCACAGGATGACGTCCTGTGAGGCAATCTTGTAAAAAACTGAAAGACTTTGTACCCCACCTTCATCTTTGCAATTGTTGCTCAAATCCAGGGCTTGTTCAGTCATTCCACGTGCAGATGGGTTGCTGATAACTGTTGATAATGTAGTCTGAGGCAAGATTCTGCTAATGAGTTTAAAAACAATGTAATTAACCTCATTAAGTTGTGATGTCTAGAATGATAAATCATTGGGAACACCATTCGGCAGCGTTTGGACATTTATAGTGTTGGTGATGGGTGGGAGGTGGCAGCAATCCGTGTCAGAGGACAACCTTCCACAGCAGTCTGTAGCCACCAGCGACATTCATCGCCATTGAATGCAGCAGATCCCACTCACACTTTCACCTGCAATGCAGCCTTTGTAGGGATGGCGGCAATGACTGCCACCACTGTCTCCTGCCACCACTGTCTGCCGCCTCTGGGAGGCTGCAGGCAGCAGAGGGACAATGTGTTTGTTTCAGATGTTAGCTATGGGAACAGATGTCTGCACTTGTGGGCAAGAGGGACCTGAAAATACAAGTAAATACAGTCAAACCTGAGCACCCACATCTTGTAAGTTCCCACCTGTCATAAGGGACCAGTCCTCCTCTGGTGGCTGCAGGCAGCAGTAGAAGGCTGCCCAGCTCCACCAATTGCCACCAAAATGTCCAAATGCTGCCAGATGGTATTCCAAGTTAATTGAGAGTTGAACTGCCATATAAAATGGCCAAAAATAACCATTCTATGCAATTATCAGCTAACTCTAGGCAGACCTACAATGTCGTGGACAAGTAGCAGTAAGCCGTGTCATCTCCCACAGACACATACTCTGTCCTGTAGAAAACTCTAGCAAAGCTGCTCATGATATACACATTAGAGTGTAAGGAAGTGGAGAGCATGCAAGTTAGTGCCAGGTCTAGAAGAGGGGAGCAAGGCTTACCACCAAGTCTTACTAACAGTGTAAGGATTGGCATCAAATGTGATAGTGTGGTCATGTTGTAGGTGAAGTCAGGAGATTGCAGTCACGAAGAGCCAGTGGTAAATCCTGTCATCTTTTATTATAATAATAGAGTATGTCTGCTTCTCTTACAAGTGCTGCCACCTGGTGGCTGAATATGGTTGCACTGTCAAGAAACTCACAAGGGGTTTTCATTATTGCCACCAGGTGTCACTCTGAAGCTAAGCAGTCAAAGCCCATGCCTTTTGTTTCAAAAGTTCTAACAACCTTTCCATTGCCTATTCTTTATTTGTTGACTCCATTATTGCAGTGGGTTGCAATTCGCAAGCTGTAGTTTGCACGATGCATCAGCCTTTATGGTGTCTCTATTTTGGTTTGACTTTGTTATCCTTTTTTTTCTTTCAAATATTTTAATTTATTGGCAGCACCATATGCTTGGTATCTCATCATGCATTAATGTAGATATGCATCCCACAAATGGAATGCTGATAAGATAAACTTGGACAATTAACTGAGCCTTGAACTTCAAGTTTGTCAATTCAGCTTGTAATGATGTTGTAATATAACAGTATTTATGTAACCTTAACAAAAATAGACAAGAGAGTCTTTTCTGTAGATAAGTAGTTGTCTAGATGATAGAGGTGTTGCTTGTGTTGACTGATATTAACCTAGGTCACACTGGACCCATCACTGTCTTGATTGTAAAACCTCGTGTTTTCTCATCTGATGTAGTTAGATCAAATAGCTCAGTTCAATCGTATTGCTAAACAGTTGTGTGTCATGACCTCTGTTATTACATTGACATTCAATAATTGGTGAAAACCTAACTCAGTGGTTATTGCATTGCTTACAAAGCATCTGCAGCTACCTTGGTATAACAGGGACCATTCAAAGATCTCTGAGCTCATATGATAGAATATTTCAACATGCAGTTTGTTTTTAATTCCACCAGAATGTATGTCAAAATCCCTCTTAGTAGAAAACAAGTACAAAGCTATAGAAAAGTAATCTTGTTTTACAATGGAGTTCCGTGGTGTACATTTGACACCCGGTATAAATGACAGGATCATTTGGTTCCCCATGAAATTGTTATAAAACCGAAGTGAAAGTATACATATTAGTGCAGTAACTTTGAGAGAGAGCTTCAAGCTTCCCTGCACATGTTTGAGAGACCAATGTGTGTGTATGTATTGCCTTGTATTTGCCTCTCAGTCAGCAGTAGTAAAATAAGAATTTGGAGATAGGGTTAGGAGTGGCAGTCTACAGCACTGTCAACACATTTGTCTCTTCAATTTTGAAGGTGCTGACTGGCAGAATGCATTGACACAGCGATGTGCATGTTCTTTGTTGACAGAACCGTTGCTTCATACATAAGGCTGTCTATGTACACATATACATGAGGCTGTCTATTATATACATGTATAAAAAATGGCAACACATCATGCTGTACATAGAAAGCCTGTACTAATAATAATCACAACACCTTTGTGTTGTACATGGACAGGAATGCACATAGACACACACATATATATGTATATACAGTGACCTTATAAGAGGGGTGGTCTCTCTTAACTCATTCCATACCAGTCCCTGATTTGACCGTAGATTTACCTAGATTTAAGATGACAATTGCATATTTAAATTCATGAAAAGAGCTTTCATTCAAGTACCAACATGTCTATGGCCTTATGTCAGTGGTTCTGGCACTGCCTGGCAAGTCATGCTGCAGCTGCCGCAGGGGGTGGCCTTTCTTCAGGAGGCCTGGTAACAGGGGACCTGTGTATATGTTAGAGTATCTATATGTGTGTTATACTCATGTTTGTCATTAATTGTAGGATTCAGCACATGTACAAAACTGTCCAAATTTTCTGGTCTTTGGTGCAGCTATCTAGCATCTGTATTGCCACCAGGTTGTAGCAGCTGTCAGTCCTTTAAGGATTTGCCACTTAGACTTGCTCCCGCTTTGATGTTTCGCATTGTACAGGCTTCTGATACTTTGTGCATCAGAAATTACAAAATATAAACACTCTAAAAGCATGCATCCAAAGATTACTGTAAAATTTGGAATAAATTCAGATGTTACAATAAATTAAAAAAACTTTTTCATGCATCATAGTCATTCTTGTCAGGTACAAACATTAAATCCATCTTTTTGGCTCAGCTGACCCCAGGTTGCAAAGCTTATGGGATCGCTCATGTCTGTCCATCTGTTCACAAACTCTTGCTTGTGAGTGCAATACAATCCACATTTTTCACATAGCCCCATGTAACTATCAGGGCTTATCAAGTATATGAAAATCTAGGTGGAGTTCTATATTGGTGGTGCCATCTACAATATTATGTAATATATGGGTCAAAATGTGAAAATCTTGTGACCAATTTAGCATCCTTAATTTTTTATGGATTTTCATGAAATTTAATGGGATTGTAGAAGAGATCAAAATGCTAAGTGCTAATGATACTGGTGGCACCACCTATACTTTAACAGAAATTATGAGTGAAAATGTATTGAAATACATAAGTACATATCTCAAAAATAATTGAATTAGATATGCCAAATTTAAGGGATGCATAGATCATGTCGAATCTTAGTATGTTATGTAATATCAGTGAAATTGACCTATCGTTTGTAGGTCACCAGGCCTGTTAAATTGGAAGAGGTGATTTTGTAATAGCGGAGTGTGGTGTGGATGTCAGTGGCAAAGAGAATAAAAATTACATAAAACTCGACTTGGTGACCTACTTTTGGGTCACCATAACCCTATTTATTGAATGACCTTGACCTATTTTTCAAGGTCATTAAGCACTCTAATATAAAAAGGACATTTAGTCCCATATCTAAATGTAGCACACATGTGTATCATGTGGAAGGTTGATATTGTATAATACGGGTGAGCTTGATGAATTTCTGAAGGTTATAGTAGTACTTTTCTGGAAATGATTTTTTCTGATGGTCAACAGAGCATTAGGCCCAAGGGCCTCTTGTTTTTTCATGATCATTTGCTTAAAGAGTTTGGTTTAAGTCTCAGAAGAGAGATGGCATTCTAAAGGAACCATTCTTCAAAGTTTCAGTGGACATTCAGTTTTATCACAGTGTTGCTGTATGTGTATGTGAAACATGGTTTGGAATTTTTTTAATCACATCATGCTCCAGAGAACTATAACTTTAAGAAAATGAGGTCAATGCAAAATAGGAAGGAATGTTCAATTCACAATTGTTCCATTTTTTATAGGACCTCCCTCCCAAAAAAAAAAAAATCAGGTTTAAAAAACTGTTCAAAATTAACTCTTTAACAGTATTACAGTGACTTGGAAACACAAAATACAAAAGCTCAAAAATTGTGTTGAGCCCCTGAGTCAACTGCTTGTCTCGGCGTGCATTGGGCGCCTGTAAGCTGTTGACGTGGGGTATTCTCTCTGGAACTATTAGTATACGGGAACTTGAATGAAAAGTCTTTTTATGAGGAATACGAATCTTGGATCGTAATGATAATTCAGACTAGTCTGACTTAAATAGATTGACTTTAGACTTGATTGGCACTGAAAGAGTTAATCATCTTCTTAAATCTGAGGAATGACAAATCCTCAGGCAACACGTCTACGTGTACATCAACTTGACCAGTGTAAAGCAAAGGTTTTAGTCTCGTGTAGCCTTTTGTCGCCATAGGTGATGCAAAATCTCACCCAAAAATGGTCTTTATGGTATTGCAGCGTGGATGACTGTTCTGAGGTTCCACATCTATATTTTGTTTTGGACACATCCTGACTTGAGACTACAATTTAAGTAACTTATTATTATACTTACTGTGGTGCTGTTGTACATACAGTACTGTGATCCTGTCCATTTACCAGGTCAGTAGTCAACATGACAAACACTGTGTTGCTCACTACCAGCCTGAAAAGAGGGACTTGGCAATTATCAACTGAGAACACAGGACGCTCAGCTGAGCATCACAATATCTGAAAATACCCAGAACAATCATACATTTTAAGACTCTGAAATTTTAAAATGTTTGAAAGTAGAACTTACATAATGTCAATGCATGCAACTTGTTGATCTGTTTAAAATATACTTTGTGTCAAACTTTCGTCACACTGTAAGCATTTTATGGAGCTCTGAGAGGACTATTCCTGGCGGGTCTGGCCCAAGTTTATGCAATACTCACTTCAGTGTGTTTAGTAGGAAAATTTTACCAGTTTTTGTGTGAAGCTGTTTTTTTTTTCAGCTCTGCTGACTGAAGGTCACAGCTCATGTCTGTCCGTAAACTTTTGCTTGTTAGTGCGATACCGTCCACAGTTTTCAAGTTAACCCAGTATAACTTTCAGGACTTACAAGGTACTAGGCCACAGACTACAGTTATAAGTCCTTCTATTTTTCATATGAGCATTTTTCAGTCTAAAAAATCAGCATTTTGGTATTTTGAAATTCCGTGAACGGCATTTAACAGATGAAAATGTCAGAAAAATATGGATGGATTTTTGTCATACAATTCCCAGCTCGTTAATTTGTGATAATTGAAATACGAAACAACTCCTGGATGTCAGCTTTATACAGGTGTATGAACTGTGCTCTTGCCAGGGTCACATCATTGTTCTTTCCCACCATAAAGTTCCCACCTGGCCTGGAAGACAGTGCACCTATATGACCACCAATGAAGCAACTCTGCGATGCAGCAAACGTGACTTAGCTAACTTTATTTAAACAGAAGCTACATCATGCTGAAAACAGTATTTTTACAATTAGGGACTATCTCCGTTGGGATGCGCAACCAGCCAATCACAACTTTAGTCTGTAACCACTATGAAAATCTAAGTCAAGTTGGATATTGGTGTAATAATGGTTCAAAATGTGAAAATCTTGTGAACTCTCTGGCATCTTTAAGTTTGGGTTGATCTTCATGAAACTTGGTAGGATTATGGGGGAGGTCAAAATCTCGATGAAATTGATACTAGTGGTGCCACCTATAGTTGTACAGAAATTATTAGTCAAAATGTGTTTGAACTTCTATAAATTCATCATTCTGCAAAGTATGCAGCTAGTCTTACCAAATTTATGAGATGTATGTATCATGGCTAAAACTAGAGTGTTACCTGGCCGTTCCATGGTCACAAAACACATTATGGATGACCTTGATATACTTGTTCTGGGTCACTAGGACTATAAAATTGATAGAGGTGAGTAGCTAGTTGTGGGCCTTGCACATTCAATTGCGGTTATGATGTGAATAAAACATTACATGTTTATTAGAGAGACAAATGCCTATTGTGCGTGAAGTACTGGTGGTGCCACCTGTTATAGAGAATTTGCCAAATGGATGGTAAACATTACATTACATTACAAAATCTATAGGAAAGACACCTTGGGTCAAGACTCATAATTTGTTTTATTATGAATGATCTTGACCCATTTTTTAAGGTCACTGGGCAACACATATATATGAAAATGAGTTGTACATATAACAACTACAATTTTCAATGTAGACACCTATAGCTGTCAGAACTAAAAGCAGATTAAAAAAAACTAGATATTTAAAAACATCTCTCCTTATTATCTTATTCACTTTTTTGTATTATTTATACCTGTATACATCAGCAGAGCACGAAGCCCATGGGCCTCTTGTTTCAGGATTAAGACTGGAAGTGTCTGTTGAAGAGTTGAATTTATCACATTTGTAGTTTCAAAGAAATTCAAAATATTTCCGAAAATACTGAAAAGGATCTGTACCACAAGTGCAAGGTGTTACTGAGCAGTGCGATTGTACCTTTGCATCATGTAATCTCAGATACGGGGATTATACATATGCACCATGTTATCTCAGGTTGGGTGATAAAGTACATATTTTGCATGGATTTCAGGCTACTTGCATCTCGCTCAAACATTTCTTTCTCAAGAGCTAATGATAGTAAAAGATATTTGTTATAGCTGTTCTAAAGTCTATGAACATGTGGACAGTTGAAAAATACAGATTCATGAGAGGTACCATCGAAAATGAGATGCAAGGCTGCAAAAGTGGAAAATGCCCATTTTATGGCCAAACCATTATGCCCCTTTCCATATCAAACATGTAAGAGGTGTGCCCAATGTGTCCAGAATATTGTATGTTTCTGGAGGACTCACTCAGACTCAGATGACATTTATTTGACACATCAAAAAAACAAAAAACAAACAAAAAAACAATCCATACATGTGGAATACAAGTTTCAAAATTATGATGAGTGCATACATGTCGGGCGTGACCCCAGAAAAAAACGTGTTCATTGGTTTCAAGAAATAAATACAGTGTAAAATTAGTAGTTGTGCAGCTTTTGGTGAAAGGCATTTGGTGGGTTGGTAGGAGCAATATAATTTTGCTATTTATATGTAAGAATTTACTTATCATTTATGGCGTTGTTCAGTAAGTTACCTTTTACATAATTTAAATTACATTCCATGATGTACAAATCAAAAATATATACTTGAACATAAATCCACACAAGTGTAAATACTAGTACATGTCTGTAATTTTTAGTATCTGTTTGATCAGTTAGTTTGGTGGTTTGTGGAAAGAAAGTATTTATGGTCACTTGGGTGTCAGAATGTTTCAATTTGCACTCATTGACACATGAAACCTGGGTCAATTGAGAATTTGTAGGAAGAGAAGTTCATTATTATATTTTACATTAAAATGCAGCAGATGACAATGTAAGCAGGGATGTGTCATCTTTACAATTTCAAGTTTCAGTTATTTTCATTTAAACCACTATTAACTGATTGCTACCCGAGTATAAAACAAACAACAGGAACATACACCACAAAATGCAGAACAGAACGTTGACAGATCAATGACTCAAAGGAGGCTCTAGAGCAGAATGTTGATAGATCAATGACTCAAAGGAGGCTCTAGAGCAGAATGTTGATAGATCATTGACTCAATGGGGGATATAGAGCAGAATGTTGATAGATCATTGACTATGGAGGCTATAAAGCAGAATGTTGATAGATCATTGACGCAATGGAGGCTATAAAGCAGAATGTTGATAGATCATTGACTCACTGGAGGCTATAAATCAGAATGTTGATAGATCATTGACTCAATGGAGGCTATAGAGCAGAACATTGATAGATCATTGACTCACTGGAGGCATAGTTTAGACATCATGTTACAGTAGACAGCCACGCTGTCTGCAAGGAACACACTGGAACATATTAGTGGTCATTCTGTGCAGAAAAGTGAATCACTTGTTTATGTTATATCAAATTGAGTAAAGTGACTGGTCAATCTTTTCTGCATAGAATTTAGTGAATGACGTGATTGGTCAATTGTTTCTGCCTAGAGATTAGTGAATGACGTGATTGGTCCATCTTTCTACAGACACTGCTGCTTTTTTGCCTGGGGCTGTGTCAGGGATGAGGCGTAGTGCCTCTACAAAGAGTCTGAGAGGGGCACTGATGCACGCATCTGGTGCAGGTAGGTGTGCGCGTGTGTTTGTGTGCAGCTCGTCCACCACCACCCAACGTAACCCCTCTTAAGGTAACCCCTCTTAAGGTACCCCCTCTTAAGGTACCCGGACCTTACCCAGCTGAAAACTTATCCCCAGTGGTTTTTTTTTTTTTTTTGGCTGCATGAATTAAAATTCCAATACATCATAAAAAATTGACGTATACTTTATCCTATGCTGAGGTGCAGTGAGGCCTCTGGTCGTCATTTTATCCTGTTATTAAACATACTGCCCGGCCTGCCTACAATGCTATATAAACATGACAGCAAATGACATGTTGACCCCAAAACATGAAAACGGCGACAGAAGTTTTGTGTCATGAGTGACCTGTTTCTCATTGTTTACATCATTTGGGCTGTTACATGTAGATCTCTCAGAACAACAAAGGGGTTCGGTCTAAAAGAAAGAGTTTACCCTGTTATTATAGAGGATATATGCACATAAGGTATGTAATGATGGGGAAAAAATGACGAGCCAGTCACAGCCAATCAGATGCAGCATTTGCCATATTACATTGATTGCACAAGTAACAAAAAGAAAAATAAAGTGGCCAAAGTTATGAAGTCCTGCTTTGTTGTCAGAAGCGTGCTGTGAGAGGAGGTGGTGGTGGCAGTGGCAGTGGCAGTGGCAGTGTGCATGTAGTGTAGTGGACTGACTTGGGTACGGGCTTTTAGATAGCACTGTTTGGTTCGAGGCCTTAGCAGACTGACATGGGTATGGGTAGAGGCTTTTAGATGATGCTCTGTTGACACAAGGCTTGCCAGAATGTATTTCTGGTCCACACAGCATGAATCCAACATTTGAATATAACTCACTGATACCGGCTGATTATGATGTTTGATTTACATGTACTTCAAAAGTGCTCAGTTTGGTATGTTGGTTTTGTGCTATCTTGTACTAACTAGGACTGACTCACTGCATGGCATTTGCCAAACTTACTACCTGGAAGCTACTTTTAGGTGACACCTTCATCTTGTTGTGGGCCTTGGTTTTCTGTTCAAGTGTGTGTTGTGTTCTCTGGCAACCATAAACACAGGCAGTTATGTGTTTCTGAATACTATCAACCTGCCTGTGTTTATGGTTGCCAGTGAACACAACACGCACTGTTTTTACTGATAGCAGGTATCCGGTATTAGTAAGTATACTTGCATCTCGACCACCATTGCCAGGACCTCCATGTCTGACCAACTTGCCCGACACAATTGTGTTGGTTTACACCTGATTGTTCTAAAAAAACTTGACAGTCCCAGTGGCGCCATCTCGCGGTTCCTCTTGGACCCAGAGGTGACTACTGGTGCGCATGCTTCTTTGTACATTCTTCCTCCTTGATGAATGGTCAGTTGATTTCACCGGCATAAAGGAAGTGGGGTGGTAGGGTGGGCTTCTCTGGTGGTCGACAGGTAAGTATACTTACTAATACCAAAATTATTGAAAATTTGACGTATTAGTTACGTAACATTACCTCTCAGCTGTCATTGCCGATATGCAGAGGCATTGGAGG
The DNA here is from genome assembly GCA_964020975.1 of Hermodice carunculata. Classification (NCBI taxonomy): domain Eukaryota; kingdom Metazoa; phylum Annelida; class Polychaeta; order Eunicida; family Amphinomidae; genus Hermodice; species Hermodice carunculata. Next base: position 121,268,630 of record OZ026613.1, on the reverse strand, counting down.
AGGGTGTGATGTTACTGGCGTACTGACCATATTAAGACCACCGGGTTTGACAGCTGGGGGGGGGGGGGGGGGGGAACGGTTGGTCCAGATAAGGCGGTGAGATCTGAAGGGAAAACCTCAGTGGTACTTAAGACTTCAGGCCCCCAACATAGAATCCTGTCCTAAGCCAGGAAACCCCCCATACCAACTAGCATAGGGCCACACTATAGTATGTGGTTCCGTGAGGCAGTGTCCAAAACTGGGTCCGTCTGCTCTGGCTAGGGACACCGAGGACGACTGCCCAATACGAGTCCAAAATAAGGTCTAGACCTACTCTTGGTACGCTGACCTAAAGGCTTCAACTCGGTTAGAACCCCAAGGACAACACAAGCTGGAGCAGAGTGATGCCCAGAGGGGACAAGGGGAGGCAAAGGAAAAGTATCAGGAACCTATGCAAAGGAGCCTGCTACGCCGGTGAAGGCATACATGCCCTCCTCAAGCACAACCAAGTGGCTCAAGTGGTGCTCGGTGAAAGTCATGGATGATTACCAGCAGCAGGGCTGTAGGATATCGATAACAGTGACATTCCCTAGGGTGTGCCAGGAGGCATTAAAGGGTTGCATTCTCCTAGGCCTTTAGGATCATCAGCTTAACCCACGTTGAGATCTTGTGCTGGGAGACCGATCCATGGAACCATCCCTGCACGAGACTGACTAGTGCAGTGCTCTCACCAGGCACAGGGCTCTTTGCTCCCTGGGAAGAGCCATATTCCTAGCACGAAGGGTGAAACTGTTAAAGGGAATGGGAAGTGCTGCAGCCACCAGGTGGCTAATTGTATGTTAGTTATATGCATGGGGCAGACCAGTATACATAATCGCTTGTTGGCTTTAGGGGGTAACACCTCAATTAATGTCACCCTGGCCAGCATGCCCGGCCCACAAACTGAGATGGAAGAAAAGTTAATGACCTATCCTTTAAAGGCAGAAGAAAGATATGGAGTCACTTGGTTCTGTGCAAAGAAGCCCAAGTGTTGCCTCAGGGTAACCTGGGAGTGGTTAGGGGACTGTGCTAAAGTATCGATCTCGCTTCTTCTTCAAAATCGTCAGCCAGATTCACTTCAGATTTGCGGATGTACCTTGGGTGGTCCCTACCAAGTTTGTTCAAATGGTCATGCTCCAATGATTTTTTTTTTATTTTATGATTTATTTTAGCACAGCTGACTTGCTAGTCAGGCTGAGCTTTTAGGAGGTTGTGTCATCTGTCGTCCATCCATCATCAGTCCTTTCACAATTCACATTTTCAACTTCTTCTCCAAAACTGATTTACTTCAAACTTGGTGGGTATATATCTTGGGTGGGTTTCTACCAAGTTTGTTCAAATGGTCACAGTTTAGTAATTTTTTTATTTTGTATGAATTTTTTTGTTCTTTTTTGGGACAAATCATAAAAAAAAATCTTCGCTAAAACCGCTCACCAAATTGCTGTGATATCACACAGGAGCACTTATACTGACTCCCAGTTCCTAATTTGTTCACAACGCTGAGCTGCAATTTTTTGCCACTTTTTTATGATTTCTGTGTGTTCTCTCTTTTTTCGACTTCTTCTCCAGAACCTGTACTTAGATTAAGCTGAAACTTGGTGGATATGTTCCTTGTGAAAAGGTCAAATAAAGATGTTCACTAGGTGGCACTACTGTGGATTTCTGATTTTAAAAGATTTTTTAAACATTTGAGTACTTATTGGTAAATGCACCTTGCCTGTTGATTACTATGTCAGTGAATGGGCATGCTAATGCTAAATCACATTTTTGACTTCTCCGAAACTGTCAAACAGATTGACTTCAAACTTGGTGGCAATGTATCTTCCAAGGATTTCTACAAAATTTGTTCAAATGGTCATGCTTCAGTGATTTTTTAAAAAAATTTATGATTTTTTTGGGGGGGGGGGGGAGATGGGGGCAAATCTTAAAAAAATCTTCTCCAAACCACTCACCAGATTGCACAGGAACACTCCTAGGGACTCCCAGTTCTTAATTTGTTCATCAGGTGGGGCTGCAATTTTTTATCATTTTTTGTGTGTTTGTGCTATTTTTTACCTCTTCTCCAGAATCGTCACTCAGATTAAGCTGAAACATGGTGGATGTGTTCCTTGTGGATAGGTCAAACAAAGGTGTTTACTAGGTGGCACAGCCATGGATTCACGATTTTTAATGATTTTTTCAATTAGGGTACTTACTGGTAAATGCACCTTTCCTATTGATTATTATAAGTCAATCATTCTAATGCTAATTCACATTTTTGACTTCTTTGAACCCATGAGTCAGATTGACTTCAAAATTGGTGGCAATATACCTTGGGTGGGTCTCTAGCAGATTTATTCAAATGGTCACGCCCCATTGATTTGGGGATTTTTTATGATTTTTTTGGTTCTTTTTTGGGATAAATTTTAGAAAGTCTTCTCTGAAACCACTCACCGGATTGCTTTGATATCATACTCCCAGGGACACCTCTTTCTGAATCTGTTCACCAGGTGGCACTGCATTTTTTGAAAATATATATGATTGAGCATTGACTTTTCTCTTATTTTAGGCCAGGCAATCTACATTGAACTTGACTTTTCTCTTATTAGAGGCCAGGCAATATACATTGAGCTTGACTTTTCTCTTATTAAAGGCCAGGTAATCTACATTGAACTTGACTTTTCCCTTATTAAAGGCCAGGCGATATACATTGAACTTGACTTTTCTCTTATTAAAGGCCAGGCAATATACATTGAACTTGACTTTTCTCTTATTAGAGGCCAGGCAATATACATTGAACTTGACTTTTCCCTTATTTTAGGCCAGGCAATATACATTGAGCTTGACTTTTCTCTTTTTAAAGGCCAGGCAATCTACATTGAACTTGACTTTTTCCCTTATTAAAGGCCAGGCAATATACATTGAACTTGACTTTTCCCTTATTAGAGGCCAGGCAATATACATTGAACTTGACTTTTCCCTTATTAGAGGCCAGGCAATCTACATTGAGCTTGACTTTTTTCTTATTAAAGGCCAGGCAATCTACATTGAACTTGACTTTTCCCTTATTAAGGCCCGGCAATCTACATTGAACTTGACTTTTCTCTTATTAAAGGCCAGGCAATCTACATTGAGCTTGACTTTTCCCTTATTAAACGACAGGCAATCAATGTCAACAGGTGTGGGTGTCAGTGGCAACTGTGTGTCATATATTGTATTGTATTTTTTTTCTCTCCTGACGATGCTGTGTATCAATATTTACCCGGAGATTGTGGTACCTGCTATAGTGTCCAGCTGTCATGAGAGAATGTGACTTTTGAAGACCCTTTCCTTGTTTCCTTGTTAGTTTTAACTCCTCTAAAAGGCTAGATGGTGTGTGATCACAGTCTGTTTGGCACCAAGGCTGGTCCTGAACAGCAGGTACCACAGTATGTCAGACCAGTCTGTCTGTGGCTTGTCAGTGTTTTTGCTGAATGTGTATGGTCACACACTTATATTTTATGTGTAACTGCAGTAGAGTAGTTTTGTTTGCTAAATGTGTCATAACTTGTGTTATGACAAATAATATGTGTGGTGATAACTTGGTTACACTATAGCATCTCCAAGTAGGTTGCTGACATAGTGTAATTGCATGCAGTTTATGTTTGAACTGCATGTTGCCCTGTGTGCACATGATGCTATAACCGGCACCGGAAGTAGCATATATATTGCTTACATGTATATATATAGTGGACCAAGTGTAAATAGCCCAGAGAGTCATCTTTCTATTTATAAATGTGTGGCACAAATACAGAGAAAGCTCTGAAAAACATGTCCAATAAACAATGATTTCATGTTTCTTACAAGTACAATCTGTCCACGTTGAGAACCCAGCTGTTATGTTTGTTTGTTTTGTTTATTTTTTGTTTTTTTTTTATTTATTTAGTTTTCAATTTTTTTATTTTCGTTTTGCATGTGTGTGGGGGGGAGGGGTGGAGAGGGCTTAACTTGTAACAGGAAGGCTAGTTACAACGTCATTTCACTGCGCTCTCCTCTGCCAGTTCCTGTGCTAAAGAGGAACCGCCATAAAATACCCCATGACTCTTTTTCTCAAGTTTACAACATTGTTGCAAAAAATAGCCGTAAGTTTCCAGATAGCAGTTCTTTAATGTACTTGTCATGAAAGACGCTCTGTGTTTTGGTGGTCTGAAATCTCACGTATTGCAAAATTTCAATTACCAACCCAAAAATTTAAAGATAAAAGTTTGTGAAATAAAAGCGTATCCTTCATACCCATGTAGGTAACCCATTCAGGATCAGGTTCAGACATAGGAGAAATACCAATATGTAACACAAGTTTATAAATATCTTTATTGTCAACCCTTTTTCAGATTTTCTTCATAATATTGATAGTTTTACTGATTTTAGCCAATATGTAAGTTACATGGAATTCCCAGTTTGACTGTTTATCCATCCAGACACTCAAAAACTTAACTCTACAAACTTGAGAAACCTTACAATCATTGATTTGAATTTGAAATCTGTTACTTAGTATTCACATTTTTTACCTTTATGGCTCAACTGACTTGTCAGTCAGCTGAGCAGCTTATGGGATGGTCAGTCGCCTGTTTGTCCACTATTCACATTTTTTACTTGACCAAACCCCTCTGTCAGATCCACCCAAGCTTGCTAGCAGTGACCTGTGGTGGGGCTATACCAACTGTGTTGTATAGGTCATGTTCCAGTGAATTTGGGATTTTTAGAAACAATGTTCAGTTTTTGGCAAAATCTTGGAAAATCTTCACTTAAACCGCTTGGGCAATTGCTTCATAATCACATAGGGGCACTTCTGAGGACCTCTTGACCTTAACCTGTTCAGAAAGTGGCACTATTTTTTACTTATTTTTGTGTGTTCAAGCTATTTTTGACTTTTTCTCCAAAATTGTTATCTAGATTGTTCTGAAACTTTGGGGAAATGTAGCTTGTGGAAGGGTCAATATAAGGTACACCAAGTGATCATATTCTGTATCCCTGATTTTTAACAAATTTTCAATTTGGGTACTTGTCAGTTAATGCATACACCAAACAATTAGGTAGGAAAGTGTACGCCAACATCTGTGCCATGGAGAGTGATTAATATAGGCTTGGCTTGTTTCACAATCCGTGTGAAAGATATGGGTCCATGCTTTTTTTTTAATGCGTACATTCCTCTTGTTTACAATATAAGTGAATGGGGATTACAGCGATAAGTCACATTTTCAACTTCTCCAAAGCTGTCAGCTAGATCCACTTCAAACTTGGTAACAATGTATTTTGGGTGGATCTCTGGTAATTTGAAACAAATGGTTTTGCTCCAGTGATTTTTGGATTTTTGATGATTTTATTTTTCATTTTTGGGGAATATGTTTTTTAAAATCTGTTTCTCCAAAACCACCATGCTAATTGCTTTGTAATTATATGGAAAGCTAGTAGCAGGGTGCTCATTTTAAACAGCAACAATTCTTATAAAGTGCATGAAAATCCATGTTGACTCCAAAGTTGGTGGCACAACCTATGCTGTTATGCAATGCATAGGTCAAAATGTGAAACTCTTGTGACCAGTCCAGCATCCTTATTTTTTTTTATGAATCTTCCTGAAATTTAGTGGGGGATGTCAAAATGTCAGTTGCGTATGATGCTAGTGGCATCACCTATACTTGGACAGAAAAGTATGGGTTAAAATGTCTTCAAAATATAAAATTCCATATCTTGAAAAATCATTGAATTGGAAATGCCAAATTTATAGGATACCATATTTATTCCAATGATAGCACGCTGTGCTAATGCAAACTTTTCCTGGAGCAGACATGGTTTTTGCAGTGTTTTTTGATAATGATGTGTCTTAATTTGCAATACCACCAGCAATGACACTTATCATAGAATCCATATAGCATAAAATAACAACAATGAACCCCTTCTTTGATCAGAAGCAGTTAGTTTTTTAAAATATTTTTTAAAAAAAATACTGAATTTTTAATAAAACCCCCAAGATTAAAAAGTAAGGGGTGAGCTTCCGTTGGAATGAATACAGTCATATATAGACCGTGTGCAATGCCAATAGGTTATTTAATATCGTCACCTTGACCAATTTTTCATTACCAGGCCTGTGAAGTTGGAAGAGGTGATTTTGTAATAGCAGGGTGTAGCTTGGAAGTCAATGGCACAGAATTTTTTGGTGATGGTCATCAAATTATGTGTGAGCAGAACATTAGGCCCATGGGCCTCTTGTTAAAGCTATTTTCCACTTCTCCAAAGTGTTACTCAGATTATTTTAAAACTTGGTGGAAAGGTAGCGTGTGGGAAGATTTTAAAAAAATGGTAACTAGGTGATGATAATCCAGATCCCAATTTTTCATGAATTTTTCAGTTTGGGAACTTATCCGTTGATGCGTGCATTCCTTTTGACTACCATGTAGGGATTTGTAATTCATATTTCGGACTTCTCCAAAACCGTCAACCAGATTCACTTCAGACTTGGTCAGGATGTACCGAGTATGTTTTAAGTGCTCACACTCTAGTCATGTCTAGCTTTTTTCAAGACTTTTTTTGTTCATTTTTGTCTCGCTAGCATGAGCTGTTGGCGAGACTAAGCACTCACTTTCCGTCCATCAACAGAAAACTTCAGAGTGGCAATATTTCACAAACTACACTGGGTCATACTTCCATAATTGGGTAAAAGACAGATAGTTATGGTCACTACAGATTTGTATCGTCACTGTCACACTTCATTTGTTATGTCTGTCCGTCAGCAAAAAACTTTGGAGCGACATTATTTCACTAACTACACTGGGTAGGGCTTTCATACTTGGATAAATGATTGCTAGTAATGGTCACTACAGATTTGTACCATCACTGCCACACTTCATTGGTTACATCATGCTTGAATGAGCATTGTAGAAAAACTTCCGAGTGGCTTGAATTATGCTGGCAAGACATTCATGCCCCCTGGGCAGGGCTCTTGTTTTGATAAAGTTTTTTAAAAATATGTTCCAAAATGAAGGTCACAGAACCACTTCAGTCCCTATCTATGGTCAGCTGAGCACAGGACTGTCACAGTCCACTAGTTTATATATTAAATCATGCAATGAGTTTTATCAGCACTCAGAGAAAGTTTCTTTGCATACAACCTTTCCATTGTTAATTTTAAAATATATTTAGCTTCCAAATTAAAGTATTGAAAGTTAAACTGAAAAACAAATTAGTTTCATTTGCAATTTCCCATTTACTATAAACATGTCTATCTGTTTTGTGCCAGTGAGAATGGAGACCTTTTTGCAAGGAGGAGCATGAAAACAAAGCAAAGCATCAGACTGTCACATAATGACGTCCTCCCCTTTTGCCTCCTGTTCCAATGTCACGCAGCAGGCTCATTAAATTGATCATTGTGTTAATGGACCCATATGAAGGAGTTGATGCAATCAGTATGTGTTCAGCCATTGAGGTCTATGTATGAAGGCTGTGGATACAATATTTTGTGCCATATGCTAATGAAAAATGGATTTGTCCAAAAGGCCAATAAATAAAGCACATAATCCACCCCCAGCGCTGGGCTGGCTTTGCGCTTTTTATCTCCATTCAGGTATCTCCTTGCTTAAGTCTGGGGGAAAATACAATTGCTAAGAAGATAACAAGTTTTTATTTACATGTATTCATATTTCTGTGACTCATGTTATTTGTTGCAATCAGACGAGCATCATTGTCTGCATTTGGACACTTGATTTTGATGAATTTGGTGGTAAATCATGTAAATATAATAATTGTACAAGGAGCTTGCAAAAGCATGCTTACTGCATGACCCTCATTGATGGTGATTGGTCCTCTCTCTCACAGACACTGCAGCTTTCAATAGCCCTAGCACCATGTCCGGCATAAGGCGCAGTGCCTCAACCAAGAGCCTCAAAGGCATGCTCTCCCCCGGGGCTCCACCCACAGGTAAGAGTCATAAAGGCATGCTCTCCCCCGGGGCTCCACCCACAGGTAAGAGTCATAAAGGCATGCTCTCCCCCGGGGCTCCACCCACAGGTAAGAGTCGTAAAGGCATGCTCTCCCCCGGGGCTCCACCCACAGGTAAGAGTCATAAAGGCATGCTCTCCCCCGGGGCTCCACCCACAGGTAAGAGTCGTAAAGGCATGCTCTCCCCCGGGGCTCCACCCACAGGTAAGAGTTGTAAAGGCATGCTCTCCCCCGGGGCTCCACCCACAGGTAAGTTATACAGGCCTGCTCTCCCCCGGGCTCCACCCACAGGTAAGACTTGCTGTCCCCGGGGCTCCACCCACAAGTAATAGCCCTAAAGGTGTGCTCTTGGTGGGGGGCTACCCACATGTTAAACACTTACCAGCATACCCCCAGGCCTCCACAGGTGCCTTGAAGGTATGACCCTTCCTGGGGCTTCACCCATAGGTTAGACTCTAAGAGCATGCTTGGATCCTCCCAGGGTTCACCCTCAGCTAAGAGTCTTAAAGCAAAATTACCTGGTACTCAGTCAACAGATTTGAGCATTAAAGGCACACACTCTCCTGGTGCAAGGTGAGATGTTTAAAGGCATATTTCTCTCTGGAGCACCCTCCTTTGCAGCATTTTACACAGTGGTAAGAACTTTAAAGGTAGGCCCCTCTTGGAACTCCTGCCCCAAATTGGAATCTGAATACTGCTGTTTCATCCAAGGGTATGAACAAGGCTGTCTTCCATCATGTATGTAAAGTACTGCTCCCTATATCAGTAACTGGCAGGCTTTGTCACACAGTCCTGAGCACTGAGGAGTATGTTCAGGAGGCCTCTGCTAGCACTGCACAAATAAGATAAATGCTTGAGAGCCCTTACAAGGTCAAGGTAAGTGCATATATAATGCTGCTTCATGACTCTCTGAAGGTCCAGTGTTTACAAGCTTCATAAGCCTCTGGAGTCCTTTAATCCATGAATCAATATTTGAGGGCTCAAGCTTTGCTTGTTGCTGAAGTTGTCAAGACAGTGTGGACAAGGATGAGGTGTACAAGCCAAGGACATGGGATTGTGTTAAATGGTTTAACAGACCAGCCTTTTGATATCGGGGTACAGTGAAACCTCATTATAACAACACTCGCATCCAACAAATTTTGAGGGACTAAAGTCAAATTACTTTGTTGTTTGACTCATTTATCTGACACATATAGCAGGAAACAGATGGTGTCAGTATAACAGGGTTTCACTGTATATAACCGCCTGCCACGGCCTTTGGGGGGAGGGGGGGGGTCAGGTGTATAAAAGGTACAAGCACTAGCCGGTCACCTAATTTAATTTCAGCTCTGGACAGACTAACAAGATGTATATGATTCAGATTCAGATTCAGATTCAGATTCAGATTCAGAATACTTTATTCAACCAATTATTACATGATTAGTAAGTTGTATATATTGATGTAGTTGGTCTGGGAAAATGTTGCTCACACATGAGCCACCCTGAGATACAGTTGAAGATGTACATATTTAACAGAATTCTACAGTTGTGATCTGTGTACAATAATATAGCAGACTGAGCATCTGAAGAAGCATTTATTGCAAACAAATAAAACATACAAAAATGAAAAAAAGTGCATATATAATGTATTTATATGAGAATATAAGAAAACATTTAACCATAGGCTTATTTATTATCCGGATATTCCTCATTTCTCATTATTTAATAAAAGTGTGTTGCGTGTTGAGTGTGGCAGTATGGTTTACTTGTGGTTCGTTTTACAGTGGGCCTCCTGAGTCCAGTGTATGGTGGGGGCAGCACGGAGATGTTGACCAATGGTGAGCCGTACTCTGGCATGATCCGAGTGTCCTCCACATCCTCCCTGCTGGCCAGCAGTTACGGCAATGTCTTCAGCAATGTGTGGAAGGCTTTATTACAGCTGGCTATGGACCCTGCCCCCGACGTGGCAGAAATGGCTAGAGCTGTTGTTAATGCCATCAAGCTCAAGGTATGGGTACACATAGGTCGTCCTGCTGATTGAAACTGCTACGAAATGAAGGCTAGGCCAGTAACCAAGACAAATGTGTGCCAGTGCAATTTTTCTGTTTGCGTTTGATGTATCCCAGAACGTTGCTCTGTTTGTGGCCCTTTTGACTGATTGTCACAAGAAAATTTACAGGTACACATATGACATTATATAATCATTATGGTACCCAGCATACTAGACATATTTGTGGCGTTTCTCCACTGTGGTAATGAATCCAGAATAAACTGGTATCCTGATGTCTTTTTAGCTCTGCAGACCATAGGTCAGAGAGCTTATATGTCATCACTCAGGTCTCTCCGTCCATAAACAGTTGCTGTGCATATGATACAGTCCAAAGTTTTCTGAAGAGCCCCATATAACTTTCAGGACTTGTCAAGTGTATAAAAATCTAGGTGGAGTTGGATATTGGTGTTGCCACCCATAGTATTGTGTAATATTTAGGCCAAAATGTAAAATATTCAGAATGCTGTGTTTCAAAGAGCATGAAGAGTTTTTAGCTCTGCTGATCATAGGTCGCAGAGCGAACGCGATCACTCGTGTCCGTTGTGAAATTTTGGGTGACCTTGAACCATTTTCAAGGTCATTAAGGACTTCGTGAAGGACACTGAATTCAGTATTTTGACAAAAAATAAGGCTAATGATACCAAATATATTACAAATGTGCATAAGATGTAGAAGGTTGACCCAGCATAATTTGGATCATATATCAGGAAATGATTTTATTGCAATGCCCAAGATATAATAAATTCAGATAGAACTGCAAAACTTGCACCAAATATGCATCAGGGCAATGGTTAAAATTTGTAATATGTTGCATGACCTTGACCTATTTTTCAGGGTCATCAAGCACTTAAGGAAAGGATACTAAATTTAACTTGTTGATAAGGAATAAGGGGAGTGGGTCAGTACCAAATGTACTGCAAATGTGTGTTCATGTGGAAGTTTGATGTTGTGTCACACGGATGACATTGACTACATGTGATTTCTCAGGGTTATATCAGGAATACATGTCAGGAAATAAATTTTTGATGATGGTTATCAGATTATATGTCATCAGAGCCTTAGGCCCATGGGCCTATTGTGCTTTTTTTGAGCAAAAAGAGACAAGTCAAAGAGCCACTCACAATAATGCTTGAAGTTCTCCGTCACCAGGTACTTTAGTTTTTATGAAAATTGGAGTTGAATTGTTATAGCACTTTGTGAAGAAAATTTGCCTTTGCGATGATGCAGTATACATTTTATTCACAATTTTGTTGTGCGGAATTGGGTCTCATTTGATGGCTGCACTTGTCAAGCATTGCTACTTTCCCTCATAGTTTGACCACCAGGGTCTGTGACGTCACAGATGGGAGTTTCTACACCAACTCTGATTGTAAACATTGACTAGCAGCAGGGAATGCCAGTGTGCTTCTGGCTTACTGGATTAAAATGGAGATGCAAACGGGGAAACTCTTCCCGCTTGTCCAGTCTGAATTCATCCACCATATTGAGCCAGTGTTGGGGGGAGCCAGGGGCTATAACAAAGCCGGTCTTTGGTCGTCCAACTGGGACTGATCGAGTCTGTGCCCAGGTACTGATCATGCCACGGCTACAGTGCCATGGAAGAAAACCAAAGCTGGTGCTTTGGAAGTTTAGACTGGTAAGGGATCCTTTTCAAAAGTCATTGTGCAAAAGTTACTATGTAAGTGACTGGTTGAGGTTTAGGTCTCTGATTATAGCCTATAATAAGAAGGCAGGCAATTTATTCCATTGGTGATTTTCTGTCTGGGTGCAGTTGTCTTCGTTCAGTGATGCCTTCCCTCTTTTTGCCGTACAGTGCTATATTTTCTACTATTTTTTTTATGCGAAAAGGATTCATGTAGGGGTACGCCATTGTTCCCAATTGTTTTTTTTTTATTTATTTTTTTTTTGTGGCCAAAAAGTAACAAGAAGGCAGGCCATCTTGCGCGGTTGCCAATACCAGCAGTATATGCGGCACACTAGGTTAGGCACACCAGTAGCACCTCCTGCTGTTTGGCTTATGTGTATTCAAGCTGTGGTCAAGTGCTTGTGTATTTTCCCTCTTTTGAAATTTGCGGCATGCTACAGTTGTCATTAGTAATCCGTTTAGACATGTACGGTACTTACAGATGCTTTTCAATGCGACTCTTTACCTTCACGTATCCAAAGAATTCTTATAAATCACTAGGCCTAAATAGAATAAAACTAAAAGTGTGCTGCACGTAGGCCTATAATTTCAAATTCAACTGGTTTTGAGTTTTCATTTACACTATCTTTGTGTGCAGCATACACTGCCAGTATTGGCTATTGGCAACTGTGCAAGATGGCCTGCCGTAAACTTCAACCCATCACTTATATAGCAATTTTCACACAATGACTTTTGAAAAGCATCCCTTGCCAATACCAGTCTAAACTTCCCAAGTGTCAGTTTTGGTGATCTTCTGTAGCAGCTACGGCAAGGTATGGTCAGTGCTGGGCACAGACTCAGCACCATTTGCAATGGCAAACTTGACTGGCTTTGTTGTAGCTAGTGGTTCTTTCCAGTAAGGCTGAATTTCTCTGTCTTTCTCCCTTCTTGACCCTACATCTTCCCCCTCATACTCAGTAAGGTCCTCTTCAGAAAAGGAACAGCTAAAACTGAGATCCAACTTATTCTCTATGTCGCTGCTGCTCATGCTTTCTCTATCGCCAGCAGCCATTGTATCACATTGACTCCCTTCCATGACATCACAACCCAAAGTCTGTTTGATAGCCAAAAAGGCACGAACTTGTCAACTTCGGGCCCGTCATGGGCAACAAATTCTTCTGCAAACAAAGTTATTTTCCTGTGCGAATATGGCAGATTTGCTTCACAAAAGTGCCATAACACTCCAGGTCCTTCACTGTGAACAAAAATCAATTTTTTGGCTTTTGGGAGCTTGAATGCTTTATGATTTTGTTGCTGCAGGTCAGCACATCCACCACTGTGCCAAGACACGTCATGCAGCGAGCTCAGTCGCCATCATCAGCCCCAAGTAGTCCTTCAAACAAACCCTCGGCCAACATGCCGGCTCTCAGGTAAGTGCCAGCATTTGGGTTCAGCTTATATCTTCAATATATCATCAGTATTTAAAAAATATGAAAGGTATTCTTGACAATTTAAAAAAATATTTCAAGGCAGGGAGACTCAAAGTAAAAGGGCATAAAAATGGTAAACCCAGGTAAAATTTTGTGTGAAAAGTGAAAGCTACGTTCACTTTATGGGACAAACATTGATAGACAAACTGGAGATATTCAGGTTATGTTATTTCAACTGACTTGGGTTTTGTCGTCACAGTTTGTCTGTTTGCCATCTTTGATTCCTATTTTTGACTTCTCTGAAACTGCTGGCTGGATCCTGGTTAAACTTTGTGGGGGATATACAAATTGGTCAAAAAGCTTGGCTCCTGCTGCTTGGTCGGTCTGTCTCTCAATTGATAGATGAAACTGTATCTAATGAAGCAGTTTAGAATGGTAGATGAAGACTATTGATTTAGGGGTCAGCAGGTCAAAGGTCATTTTCTCAGCTACTGACTTGTCAGTCAGCTGAGCTAATGTGGTGGATGGTCTTGATGTGAGTGGTGTGAGGTAGGTTTGGAATGATATCCTGCTGGTGCTGTTTATGGGAAGGGTGAGTTTGGGCAATAAGATATACTTAAAGCCACCCAGGGAATTCCTTAGTCGATCTCAAGTCGGAACTGATAGGTTGCACTTCATGGCAACATTTCATAATCCTGTACTCATCTCATCCTCGTTAGTCCTTGTCCTGCATGCAGTGGCAGAGGGAGCTTTTGGGTTTACCTTCCGTACACCTTTACCATAACTTGGTACAGTATAGATTTGTATATGGAAACATTTAGTTCCTCAGAGATATCCATCCATCCGTCAGTCAGCTCCACTTCTAACTTGGTAGGGACTTACCTGTGGTGAGTCTCTACAAATTTTTTGTTAAATGGTCGTGCCCCAATGATTTTTATGCCCCCCTTCGAAGAAGGTGGGGCATATAGCGTTGCACATGTCGGTCGGTCTGTCGGTCGGTCGGTCGGTCAGTCGGTAGACTGTGGTTTCCGCACAATAACTCAAGAAGTTTTTGAGCTAGGACTTTGATACTTTATAAGTGTATTATTCTAGTCAGAAGCTAGGCGAAGTTCGAAGATTGGTGACCGTGACCTAATTTCCAAGGTCACAGTGGTACCTGAGTTAACTTTGGTTTCCACACAATAACTGAAGAGGTTTTTAAGCTAGGACTTTTATATTGCACATGATTATAGTCCATATTTGGGGCTAGGCGAAGTTTGAAGATGGATGACCTTGACCTCATTTTAAAGGTCACAGAGCCACTTTACTGAATATGGTTTCATGCTTTCTGCATGATAACTTATACCTTGGAGCTAGAACTTTTATATTGCACAGGTTTATGGTTCTCTGTAAGGGCTAGATTAATTTTGAAGATGGGTGACCTTGACCCAGTTTTCAGGGTCACAGAGAGATTGTAGTTAGACTGTGGTTTCCGCACAATAACTCAAGAAGTTTTTGAGCTAGGACTTTGATACTGTACGGATGTATCATTCTAATCAAAAGCTAGGTGAAGTTCGAAGATGGGTGACCTTGACTTAATTTCCAAGGTCACAGTGGTACCTGAGTTAACTTTGGTTTCCGCACATTAACTGAAGAGGTTTTTAAGCTAGGACTTTTATATTGCACAGGATAATAGTCCATATTTGGGGCTAGGTGAAGTTCGAAGATGAATGACCTTGACCTCTTTTTAAAGGTCACAGAGCCACTTTACTGAATATGGTTTCATGCTTTCTGCATGATAACTTATACCTTGGAGCTAGAACTTTTATATTGCACAGGTTTATGGTTCTCTGTAAGGGCTAGATTGATTTTGAAGATGGGTGACCTTGACCCAGTTTTCAGGGTCACAGAGAGATCGTAGTTAAACTGTGGTTTCCGCACAAAGAAGTTTTTGAGCTAGGACTTTGATACTGTACGGATGTAACATTCTAATCAAAAGCTAGGCGAAGTTCGAAGATGGGTGACTTTGACCTAATTTCCAAGGTCACAGTGGTACCTGAGTTAACTTTGGTTTCCGCACATTAACTGAAGAGGTTTTTAAGCTAGGACTTTTATATTGCACAGGATTATAGTCCATATTTGGGGCTAGGCGAAGTTTGAAGATTGATGACCTTGACCTTATTTTAAAGGTTAAAGTATAAAGATATGTGACATTGATGTATGATTAACCTTCACTAATTTTGTAAGGTCACGAGTGCCCCTTCTACCACTATCAATAGGGTAGCGAGGGCAAGGGTAATGAGGGAGGGGGGCATCAATGTTTTACAAACATATCTTGTTTTATTTTTGTATGAATTTTTAGCTGCCAAGTTTGTTCAAATTGTCATGGTCCAGTGATTTTGTAAATTTTTCGTTTGTTTTTGTTTTGCTCTGCATCCCTGAATTTTCACACATTTTTAGTTTGAGTACTTTTCAGTTAATGCATAGATTCCTATTGATAACTATTCCAGTCAATGGGGATTGCAGTGGTCCCTGTCCTGAACAACCCCTCTTAGGGGTGACCACCTGGTTTGAACAACCAAATGTGGTTGCCAAAGTTGCTTTTCTTTAATAATTTACCTGTTATGAATGACCATGTTAAACATAACCAGCGACAATGCAAATTGAACAGAATTTATGACCGCATAACACAAGTTTGAAATTTTAATCGGTATTTAATTAACCCTCATGACATGGAGACTGTATTCATACGTTCATATCATTGCTGTCTCAAGTCACAGAGACCGTGTAGACACAGTAGTGTGGAATTTATAGGCTGTTTTGGATTGTTTACACTCAGAAGCGAGTTACAGATACAAGAAGCTGGGTACAAGTCCATCAACTCATTATTATCGAGGAAACCAGAGTGACATGTTTGTGTTATTGAATTTTATTTACAGAGCAAATGTGTGGATATGACAACTAGGCTGTAATTAAACCTTTTCCATCACTATAGCGGCCAGTTTTCCTATAATATTTCTCTTTGTAACTAGAATAAACTTCCTACGATCTTTGTCTACCGTTGCCGCATAAAAAATATCCAAATAAATCCTATAATATACGTAGAAACAACTCAAATTACAGCCACTTGTGACTCCCACCATTTTCCATTGATGCCAGAAAACTGGTGGGCAGAAATACGGGGAAAGTGCATGTGTGGAAGCCTCACAGCTTTCTTTTGGAGCATGTGACACTCTAAAATGAGGCAGTTTTGTGATTTGCATAATGATGTCATTTTCAGCCAGTAGAAAACTGGCTGATGCCCAAATAATGAATATGACCTTTTTATGCAGGTTTTGACCCAATCAAATTACATTCAACCAATGAGATACCTCCTTAGATTGACGGCTGAGATTCAAAGCTTCAGAATGTTAGTAAACAAAGCAGGTAAACAGGACATTATCACTGTCTGTCTGGCCATCAAAACAGTGCAAATGTACCACAGTTTTAGCAATTTTTGCATGGAATTACCACTGGAACTGTCTCAAAATGACCATACATGGTACATCTAAAGCTTTGTTTGTGATAAATTGTGCACTTTTAATCTGGATTCAGACATTGGGAATAATTATATTTGGTTATATGGCAAATGAAAATGCCAAACACATGTCCCATTTTTGGGTGAAACATTTCTGCATGTTGTAAAGAACATTACAATTTTTTGCATCAAATCTTTGATGGTTAAAATTTATTCAGGGCTGTAGGGAATGATATGAAAAAATTATTTCTGCATGAATATTGTAAAAACATGTATTCTTCTTTTTTTTTCCTTGTTTTTCCCCTAGTAACATTGTAGACAAATGAATAATAAATGGGCTTATATGATTATATATAGATCATCTATGTTTATGTATGGAGATGTGTGTTAAATGTAAAGCAGGTGGCCTAAGTGTCTTCCTCCCATAAGAGACCACCTGTTGTGAGAGACTGCTTGTGGTGCTGCTGTATTGGCAGTCTGTCAAGACAGGGACCACTGCAGTGGTGCTGCCGTTTTGGCAGTCTGTCAAGACAGGGACCACTGCAGTGGTGCTGCTGTATTGGCAGTCTGTCAAGACAGGGACCACTGCAGTGGTGCTGCCATATTGGCAGTCTGTCAAGACAGGGACCACTGCAGTGGTGCTGCCGTATTGGCAGTCTGTCAAGACAGGGACCACTGCAGTACTTCACATTTTTTACTATATCTCCAAAACTGTGAATTAGGTCCTCCTCAAGCTGGGTGGGGGTCTACTGTACATGTTTCTGGACCACGGTTGTTCAGTTGGTCGTGCTAAAGCAATGGCACATGTATCTGGTGTTCAGCTACTTACTTTTCCATACATGTATTCTCCTGTTTTACAGTGAGACTCCACCACAGGCGACAGTGGCTTTCCAGATAGGTCAAGAAGCACGCCCGACAAGCTTGCAGGCCTCTCCAGCCCGCGGAACAGGGCCTGGTCAGCTCCCGTACTCAACACATTTCCAGCGTACTCGCAAGATGTTTGATAAGGGCCCAAATGTTGTAAGTTTTAAAGGGTGTGGTGTAGTGTTCTGAAGCTGACCACCAGGGGACCTACCGTATGGGCTTTGATACTGAGACAGGTGGCTGCACCCCATTAACCCTCTCACCCTTTAATTAAAATGTGAGTGAACAGCTTCTCTTGGCATGGACGGTTCACTTAGTGCCCAACCCTTGCCAAGAAAAGCTGTTGACCTGGGGTATGTCATCTTGAGAGGTCTTAATAATCCTTAATCAAATTATTTCTCTTTATCTTTTCGGTAAAATTAGTCAAAAGCATTGAAACAAACCGCATTTGACCAGCAGCCAGTGGCTGGTTTCAGGAGGAAAGAATTAAAAACTAAGCACTGGTGATTACATATACAGCATATAGCAGACAAAGAGTGTAGCACCTGTAAACAGCTGTACCAAAAAGATGGTTAGCTTTGCGATTGATCAGTGAAGAGAGGCTACAGACAGTAAGGGAAAGCATGCCCTATAGAGAGTAGATTGTACACTCTAGGTACAGATATACAAATTGAAGCCTTTTACAATTACCTTTTGTATTGAACCAGAAATGTAGACATAATGATTGCCAGGGCATTGAAAGGATTATTTAGTTAAAAACACGCAATAGACTTGTAGTTACAAAACGTTTACTGACATTTGGATTGTGTTAGAAACAAGGTAGGTGTGTATATGTTTCACTCACCTGTACATGGGCCCACCACCTGCAGGTCGATGAAGACAAGGATGAGGCTGGATCTCCGCGAGCTCAGCTGGTGTCTACAGAGTTGTTTGAGTGGAGCTGTCGCCACTTTGCGCAGTCTGTGATGCAAGTTCCAGAAGATGAGGACCCGGAGAGCGAGTCGCATCAGGAGCAGGAGTTCCGACACCTGCGTGCTGCCAGTGTCCGGAATGCAGCTATGGGTGAACAGAAGAGAGCAGGTGAGTTGAGTATCAGTTAGAGGTCATTGCACGAGGTAGTGTACCAGCTGTTCTTCTAAAGCTCATGGTCAGTAGAGTATCAGAGGTTCCTAGCATGAGGTAATACAGAGTATCAGAGGTTCATCACCCAAAGGTAATATACCAGCTCTTCTTACCACACTCATGGTCAGTAGAGCATCAGAGGTCATCCATCAAGATAATGTACTGCTTCTTCGTACCATAGTTGCGATCAGGCGAGTATCAGTTGGTGGTCATTAGCCAATGTTATGGACTGGCTCCTCGTGCCACACTTGTGCTCAGCAGAGTGTCAGTCTGTGGTATACCTGGAGGTGTCAGTCTGTGGTATTCCCAGAGGTAATGTATGGCTCCCCTTAAGACGCTTGTGGTCAACACTCCCAGGATGTACTACAAGTCTGTTTTCTGGATTAATTTCCACAACTTCTGAGCCTATCTTGGCTAAAATTATTTATCTATTAATTATTTTGTCTCGTTTACTGTATATTCATGTGTGTCCATGTGTCAGGACCTCTTTGGAAACCAGTATTACTTACTGTAAGAGCTTCCTGGTTAAATAAAGGTTACTTTACTTTACTTACTAAACTCTGTGACTGAGGTCACAATGACCTCCAAGGCCACACAAGTCGGTTCAAATTTTCTGACTTCGGCAATTGTTTACCATTGGTTTTGTATCAGAGTGCATCAGTTGGATTTAAAAAGGAACGAAAATTTAGAATCAAATTTACCAAGTGCTACACCAGGTAGCTGTGCTGTGTAACCAATGTTCATGTGGTGTATTATGTCTCCCCGTGCAACGGGGGGACATATTGTTTTTGCGTCCGTTTCTTCCGCTTCTTCTTCTTCTTGTTCTTCTTCAACACGTTGTGTGCATTGCAGACGCAATAACTCGAGGAATATTTGACTTGGGAAGTTGAAATTTTTTGTGAAGATGTTCCTATATAAAACCTTGCTTGGGATTGTAGATGGGTTACCTTGACCAATTTTTCAAGGTCACATGGGCATGTCATGTAAAATTGACGCGGACGCAATAACTCCGCAAGGATTTGACTTAAGAAGTTGAAATTTTGCATGTTTATGTACCAATTTATGAACTAGGTTGGGATTGTAGATAAGTGACCTTGACCTATTTTTAAGGTCACACGGGCACTTTTAAAAATCATTGCAGATTCACTCGAGAAAGATTTGACTGAAAGAGGTTGATATTTTATATGATTATGTTTCTATGTAAGATTTTTGTAAAACTTTGCTTGTAACTGCAGATTTATGACCTTGACATATTTTTCAAGGTCAAGTGAGCATGGCATGTAAAATTGATGCGGACACAATAACTCTGCAAGAATTTGACTTAAGAGGTTGAAATTTTGCATGATTATGTACCATAATATGAACTAGGTTCGGATTGTAGATGGGTGACCTTGACCTTTTTTTCAAGGTCATATGGGCATGTCATGTAAAATTGAGGCAGACGCAATAACTCCGCAAGGATTTGACTTAAGAGGTTGAAATTGTGCATGATTATGTACCATAATATGATCTAGGTTGGGATTGTAGATGGGTGACCTTGACTCATTTTCAACGTCACATGGCCACTTTTTAAAAATCATTGCAGATGCACTCGAGAAAGATTTGTCTTAAGGAGGTTGACATTTTGTGTGATTATGTTTCAAAGTAAGACTTTTGTAAGAGCTTGCTTGTAACTGCAAATGTATGACGTTGACCTATTTTTCAAGGTCACGTGGGCATTTCGTCAAAAATCAATGTTTTGAAATGTCAATAAAGAGTGTACCTTAACCATATCTGTGGATCATTGGAATGGGTATGCCTATTTATAAAAATAAGGGTGACAATAGTAAGGGCGCATGGAGAGACATTTGATTTTTTGTTGGAAAATCAGCCTGTTCTAGTTGGTTATAGTTTTGCATCCCCCATATGGGGGGATGCATATATTGTTTAGTCCCGTCGTCTCCGCCACATATCTTATTCTCCTTATATTTCTGGCCCCTCTTGACCTAGTTTCTCCTAATTTGGTACAGATAATCTATGAGTATGGGAAATTTTCTCATATAAACATATAACCTTGAGGTCAAAGGTCAAAGTCTTGTTGCATTTTTGTGCTGACTCAGCAATTTTCATGAATTGGCTTATACTTTCTTAATGGCGCATCATAGGCCCAAGGTTACCATTAAACATTAATAGGAAAGTATCTGTGGGCTTTCAATTTGTACGGTTTATTTTAAACCTGAGTGACCTTGAAAGGTCAAACTGCATACATTTCTGTTGATTACTAAGCAAGTCAATGGGGATTGCAGTGCTAATTCACATTTTAAACTTCTTCTTCAAAACAATTGGTCAGATTCCCTTCAAACTTGGTGGGGATGTACATCATTTAGGGATCCAGCAACCAAGCACAAATGTCATACAATGAATTTTGGATTTTTAATACATACATTATATATATATACACACACACACACACACACACACACACACACACACACACACACACACACACACACACATATACATATATATATATTTGTTTGTTTGGTAAATTTTTGCATTGCTATTGATCACCATGCAAGTCAGTGGTGTCTGCAGTGGTAGTTTACATATGTAAATCAACCGTGAACCAGATTCACTGGAAATTTTGGTACAGATACTCCATAGATTTGGGGATTTTTTTTTCATATGATTGTGGATGACCTTAATATTCGATACTTCCATCACTAAATCCTTTCCAAAATTTATTGGGGGAGTCACCTTCAAAGATCACTGATGTCATGCTCGTGGGATGCATAATGTTTGTTGCACGCAAATCTCACTTGTAGTTATCTCATGGTATCAATGCAGACTCTGAGAGCCCGTCCAAAAACCCTGGGTGAGCTGCAGACTCTGAGAGCCTGTCTAAAAGAAAAGCCCTGGGTGAGCTGCAGACTGAGAGCCTGTGCAAAATCCCTGGGTGAGCTGCAGACTCTGAGAGCCTGTCCAAAAGCCCTGGGTGAGCTGCAGACTCTGAGAGCCTGTCGGGAAGCCCTGGGTGAGTTGCAGACTCTGAGAGCCTGTCCAAAAGTCCTGGGTGAGCTGCAGACTGTGAGAGCCTGTCCAAAAGCCCTGGGTGAGCTGCAGACTCTGAGAGCCTGTCCAAAAGCCCTGGGTGAGCTGCAGACTCTTGAGAGCCTGTCGGGAAGCCCTGGGTGAGCTGCAGACTGTGAGAGCCTGTCCAAAAGCCCTGGGTGAGCTGCAGACTGGCAGTGAAGCCAGTCAGATACATATTGACATAACTGCAGCATGTGGGGCTAGTTACCTTGTTTAATTAGCTGACTGCAGTACTAGCTCAGCATTCCATCCTCATCAATTTTCATGAATTGATATAGGACAACTTGGAAATTACAAAGAGAATAGCAGCTGTTAGAGTCTGGTTTGGCTGACTCATCTTTCCAGGCCATAAAGGGCAGAGTAATATATTGTCTGTGCTCTTTAATAGGACATGTGTCCACTTTACAACCCCCTTCCCACCCCCCACCCCCACCCCACCCAAACACACACATGTCCATTTAGGAAGTGGTCAAACTCAAAAGACTTTTTTAACAAAGGTGGTCTGGCAGGTGAATTGCACACTGCTCCCATCACAGTCTAAAAAAGAAAACTGACAAACCCAGTTACAACTTACACTTGGCCTTTTGATAGTTATTATATACATGTATTAAACTTTTTTGCAGGATTTAGTCACCTGGATGATCAAATATTCATCAATCGAAATCCACATGTGCCAACTGTAATCAACTTCCACCCATACGAGATGCATCTGGCTGTGGCCGACAAGGACGGGGTCAGGTGAGTGGTCATGTGGGGCAGGGAGCCTGCTGCTAGGGATTGGTTTAACAGATACCAGGCAAGGTAAACAATGGACCATGTCACTCAGGTAAACAATCATCATACAATGGACGTATTTGGAGTATTCATATATTAACCCTGAGGGACATACTGGAGATGTATTGGGTTGCAACTTGCTCCCATTAAAAATTGCCAGGAAGTATCTGGTGTCCTATATGTCATCCGCAGCTTTTTGTCATCAAGAACAATGTTCCATTGGTCAACAGTGTAAACCTAACTACACATGTGTTTATCTGATCTACCCTAGACTGGCAAGTCCTCGTTTGCATGTTGTTGTTTCCCACTAGTTAGAAAAAATATATACATATATTATAGAATTATTGATTGGACTGCGAAATACTGACACACTGTGCGAGTTTGCGAAGCAAACAAAGAATGGATCAGATCAGCAGTCTCAATCTGCAGCCGACAGATGGCACTACGTACCAGTTGAAAAATCATCTGGTCAGCCTCCCGTCAGTGGCAACCAATGAGGAGCCGAGGCCTCAGTTTGACCCAATATGACCTATATGTCAACGTGAACATCGCAGCATGGGCGTCATGGCGGCTGATCCAACGATAGAAGAAACAAACGTGAAAAAGTTGTGAAATTTGTTGCAGAGGCCATAGGTCGCCCTTCTGTGTCAACTGAGCAATTAGACATTATAGATTATCTTGGGAAAGGAAAAGATGTATTTGTAAGTTTACCAACTGGTGCTTGAAAGTTATTGACATATATTGCTGCTCCATTTACACTGGACTGGGAGAAGACAAATTTGATAATTTACAAACTGAGGCCTCGGCTCCTCATTGGCTGCCACTGACAGGAGGCTGATCAAATGATTTTTCAACCGGTACGTAGTGCCGTCTGTCGGCTGCAGATTGAGGCTGCTGATCTGATCCAGTCCTTGTTTGCTTCGCAAGCTCGTGCAGTGTGTCAGTATTTCGCGGTCCAATCAATAATTCTATAAATATAGTATAATATGTGTATATATTTTTTCTAACTAGCAGTGTGAAACAACAACATGCAAACGACGACATACCAGTCTAGACCTACCCATGTGTTTGACCTAACTACCTATGTGTTTGAAGTAACCACCATGTGTTCAACCTGGGTACCGGTGTGTTTGACCTAACTACCCACATGTTTGACCTAACTACCTGTGTGTTTAACCTGACTATCTTTGTGTTTGACCTAACTACCCATGTGTTTACCGGTTCACATCAGTCTCTGCCATGGATGTAGCATGAAAAGTGTGGCATAATGGCCTCAGAGCGTCCTGATAACCATTGACTGATGCAAGATGACAGGCCCCAGATGGTGAGGGAGCAGCAGGTGCGGACCACACGGCAGGGACTTCAACACAGAGGAGGCACTTGCCCAGAATTATTAATTAATGGGCTACAATAGTATATGTTACCAAAATGTCTCATCTCATATCTTTGCTACTTTGTTTGGTATTATGAATGAGTTTTTAAGTGATTAAAAATATCAGGAATGCAAGTTATTCTTAAACTTTAAGAAAGTAGTAAAAATCCCAGGTGACGACTTGGTCACGTGACCTTCAGTGACCATGACCTGCTTTTAGCAACAGAAATGCAAAGCACAAATTTCATGCTCCATTTAGTAACAGTTTGAAAACATGCTGTTTTGTGCTTGTTAGAGATAGTTACTAATGTTCCTAGAGTGTACATGTGTCGTGTGAGCTCTACTACTTTCCACCATTGACACAGGTGTGTGTGTAGAATCCTGCTGCTCTTTTTCTAAAGGTTTTTAAGGGGAATATTTGGCCCAGAAGGTGTTTGCTGGTAATTGTTGTGGTTATAATTTTTGGTAATGTTGCAGTATCTGGGAGTGGGAGCAAGGCTTGCGACTCAACTGCTTCTCCAACCACAACCCTCGACATACACGTATCACCTCCATGGACTTCATCAATGCTGATGATAAACCCATGCTGCTGACGGGCTCGGGTATGTATCCTCCAGCGCCAGCCTGGGTGACCCTAAGGAAGGTTGTCCTGTCATAAATTCAGAATGAATCTCCAGTGAGAACAGACTAATGTGTGTACAATAGCCATGATGAATAGTGAGGCAAGGCCTTGCTGTTTCACAATAGCTGTGTAAAACAAGCTCAGCAATGAGGCCAGCAGGCCAGCAGTCTAACAGTCCCATCACCTTTCAAAAACACTTTTAAACACATGAAAAGAAAGTTTGTTCATATATGTAAGTTACCCAGAACCTTGAAGTACTGGTACAAAGTAAATGTCATTCCGTGTTGTCAGCTGTACAAGGCAGAGAACTCACTCAGTGTCTCGTGATGTTCCAACAGATGATGGAGGCGTACGGATCTGGAGGAACTACTACAGTGAAGAGGGTAACCCAGTGGAACTGGTGACCGCATGGCAGGCCCTGTCCGACATGCTGCCTTCTAACCGGGGTAAGTGGACCCACAGCCCAACAGAATGGTCGAGGTTTTCTCCTGCTGCCCTCTGGTGGGGTTTAGTGGGAATTGTTGTAAACTGCTGCCAGCTGTGCATGCAAGCATGTGGATAATCTGGGTGAGACAGTTTGGCAATCTGGGTGAGACAGTTTGGCAATCTGGGTGAGACAGTTTGACAATCTGGGTGAGACAGTTTGGTAATCTGGCTGAGACAGTTTGGCAATCCAGGTCAGACAGTTTAGCAATCCAGGTCAGACAGTGAGACAGTCTGGGTGAGACAGTTTGACAATCTGTGTGAGACAGTTTGGCAATCTGGGTCAGACAGTTTGGCAATCCAGGTCAGACAGTTTAGCAATCCAGGTCAGACAGTTTGACAATCTGGATGAGACAGTTTGACAATCTGGGTCAGACAGTTTGACAATCTGGGTCAGACAGTTTGGCAATCCAGGTCAGATAGTTTAATGAAATCTGCGATGGATGTTCTTAGGTTTTCAGGGCTGGATTGTGTGAATGTATGAAATGAAAATTACCGAGCACCACTTGTCAAGTCTGTAGCTATGGTCATCACTGTTTGTACGTGTTGAGTAACGTGTCCACTTTTATCTCCACTGTACTTTTGTGTATGTATGAGAGGGTGACTGTCATACTCTGCATATGGAGTTGTTGATCATACTTGTGCTGTCTGTGGCAGGGTCGGGGTTGGTTGTGGACTGGGACCAGAACAGTGGCACCTTGCTGGCCTCAGGAGATGCCCGATTTGTACGTATCTGGGACACACACAGAGAGGTGAAGGTTCAGGTAAGTGAAACGACTGAACTGTATATCTGCAACACTAATGTTTCAGAAGCCTTGAAATGTTCCGTAAAAAGTACTTTGCTTCTCACATATGTGATCTCTTATTGTAGCATACCTCTAAATATAGATTGACCACCACACAGAAAGAGAAAACAGTGACATCTAATAACCCCCAAATTTGGTCAAATTTACAGTTGTGGGGTTTTATCTCAAAATTGTTGTATTTTGTCAAGTTTTATGCTCTTATTAGGTACAGAAAATGTTACTTAATTTGCCCAATGAAAGTGACAACTGTTTTGATGAAATCCCACAGTATGGGCAGCTTGGGGCCACATTGTACGACTACTATAGCCCCACATAGGGCTGTCAGGGTCACATGGTACTACAACTATAGGCCAACATGGGGCTGCCAGGGCCACATGGTACCACTACTAGAACCCCACATGGGGCTGCCAGGGCCACATGGTTCTACTATAGCCCCACATGGGGCTGCCAGGGCCACATGGTACTACTATAGCCCCACATGGGGCTGCCAGGGCCACTTGGTACTACTACTATAGCCCCACATGGAGCTGCCAGGGCCACATGGTACTACTATAGCCCCACATGGAGCTGCCAGGGCCACATGGTACTACTATAGCCCCACATGGGGCTGCCAGGGCCACATGGTACCACTACTAGAACCCCACATGGGGCTGCCAGGGCCACATGGTTCTACTATAGCCCCACATGGGGCTGCCAGGGCCACATGGTACTACTATAGCCCCACATGGGGCTGCCAGGGCCACTTGGTACTACTACTATAGCCCCACATGGAGCTGCCAGGGCCACATGGTACTACTATAGCCCCACATGGAGCTGCCAGGGCCACATGGTACTACTATAGCCCCACATGGAGCTGCCAGGGCCACATGGTACTACTATAGCCCCACATGGAGCTGCCAGGGCCACATGGTACTACTATAGCCCCACATGGAGCTGCCAGGGCCACTTGGTACTACTATAGCCCCACATGGAGCTGCCAGGGCCATGTGGTACTACTACAATACTAGACTATAGCCCCACATGGGGCTGCAGGATCGTAAGATGGTGTATATTCAACTGTCACAGATGCCACTCACTTCATAGATTTTAACCGAAATGCAGCAGGTACACACCGTGCACACACACCTTCAGCTTCTCACCAGATGGAACTTTTATTAGTCTTTTCTTCCTGACCTGTACAGCAAAATACCGCAGTTGTGGAACAGTCTTGAATCGTGGCATCTCTGAAATGTGCTTTGTTTACTTTCTTGGTTTCTTTTTAATCACCAAAAAGCAGCCAGATGTAAATGCTCGCTGCTCTACTCTTTTTTAACAAAATTTGATGCAAATAGAAAACATTTTGCTGAGAATTATAGTGAAGACCTTGTCATGAACACATGCCCCTGGTCAGCAGCTTTCCTTGGCACAGGTTGGCCCAACCCCTGTCGAGGAAAGCTGTTAGATTCAATCATATTCAGACAACAAGAGTGTGTTAAATGGTTTCTTAATGGATAAATACAGGTTTGCAGTGAACCATGTTCCATCTTTATGTGTTGAGTGTACATTTACAGAGAGGGTCTGGAACAAAATGGTGATGTAGGAGAAAGCAAAGAGTTTGATAAGACAAGTCAGGGCTTTTTTTTTTATTAATTTTGCAGCAAAGCCAGACTAGACACAAGAGTACTTGTTGACACTGCCTTTCACTCGATGTAATACTTTGTTGTGTACCAATTTCAGGACATACCTACAGGTGCTGATAGCTGTGTAACCAGTTTGACATGTGATAGTTCCGGGCGGTCCTTGCTCATAGCAGGCTGTGGGGATGGCACTGTGCGTCTGTATGACAGGAGATTGCCGCCTTCAGAGTGGTAAGCAGACTCGCTCTCTCTCACACGCATGCACACAGCTAGTGCTAGTAACTTTTAAACCACAGCCAAATGCTGATTACATGAGCACAGCAAATGCTGATTACGTTAAGTAAAATAAAGTTAAACCACAGCAAATGCTGATTACGTTAAGTAAAATAAAGTTAAACCACAGCAAATGCTGATTACGTTAAGTAAAATAAAGTTAAACCACAGCAAATGCTGATTTCGTTAGGTAAAATACCATGAAGACATGCATCAAAAGGTGAATAATATAAAATATTCTTGGCCAAAATTTTGTCCCCAAAAATTATCAAGACATGTGGTTTTTCATAGAAGGTGTGAAAATTATGAAAAGTACTCAGCAAAGTATCTGAAAAAAGGTAGGTGATCTCTCAAGAGAGGGACGACTGTATGCTGACCTTTAAGCATTGTATCTATTGTACATGTATGTGTGCATACTGCTTGCAGCCAAGTGATGACCTTACGCGAGCACAATGGGTGGGTGGTCAAGGTACATCTACAGAAGAGTAGCAACGGCAAGATCATCAGTGGCAGGTAAATACATCAGTGTCTGTCCATCGTCTTTGTACCTGTTGGGAGGAGAAAGATACTTAAATACTCTTATACTTTAAGATTACTCCCTGTTTAATTATACCCACCCACCCCGCAATTGAAGTTTGGTTTGTGGGATTCCATGTTCAGCTTGTCTGACTGTCTATTAATAACTGAATCCTGTTAGCAAAATATCGGAGGATTCATGGGCCACATCAAAGTCAAATTTACCTCAGTTGTTTCTTGACACTATATTTCATTCTTATTACATTTTGGTTACCTTGACCTAAACTTTCAAGATCACAGGATCCATGTGTGTGCAAAGCCGGGGGTGTCCGGTCTGTTGTTGACAACTGTTATACATGTATATGTATATCTGCAGACCACACACATTGCCTAATATGGTCAACTCATTGAGGAGAAAGATTTGCAGGCTGCTCTAGTAGTCCTCTTATATTGTGCTGTGTGTGATTGGTACAGTTTAAAACACGGAATAAAAGCAAACAGCAAAGTGGGCTTCTATGTATTGATATTTTATTTGTAGTGTTGGTGGAGATATCCGGTTCTGGGACCCCAGGTTTACGGAGTCTGTTAAAACAATCAACACTATGCAGGGATTGACGGCCCTGGAAATGCATCCTTGTGCTGACGTGCTGGCCTGGTAAGTTGCTGGTCCCTGACGGACACCAAGGTCCTTGCTTTATCAGCAGTGAAACTTGTCTTGAAAGACCACCCCTAGGGGTGACTGGTCTCTGAAGACAGGTGGTCTTTGATGGAAGGTATAAATAGGAAAAGTACAAAGGAAAGTATGTATTCTGAAAAGGTTGTGTTTGGAGACAGGTGCTGTTTGGAAGCATCGCGACACAGTTTGTGGAGACAACCCAGTTATCAGCCTCTGCCTACTGTACCATTGAGCGTATGTCAGGCACTTGGTTAGTTGATTGGATGAAACCCCTCAGTCTTCAAATGGGGCTCTCAATTTTCTTTTAAAGGCAGACAAAGAGGGCGTAGAGACTGTGTTTTCAGGTAATGAGTTCCATGAATTGACCACGCGATAGGAAAAAAGTTTTTGCGTGGCCCTTTGTGGCAAAGTGCTTTTGCAGTTTGAGGGAGTGCCCTCTCATAGTCTGTCTGTAGGGGTAACATAGTAGTCTGTCTGTAGGGTAACATAGTAGTCTGTCTGTAGGGGTAACAGTAGTCTGTCTGTAGGGGTAACATAGTAGTCTGTCTGTAGGGGTAACATAGTAGGGGTAACATAGTAGTCTGTCTGTAGGGGTAACATAGTAGTCTGTCTGTAGGGGTAACGGTAACATAGCAGTCTGTCTGTAGGGGTAACAGTAGTCTGTCTGTAGGGGTAACATAGTAGTCTGTCTGTAGGGGTAACATAGTAGTCTGTCTGTAGGGGTAACATAGTTTTCTCTGTTGGATTTATTCACATTGTGCGTGTACTTGTAAGTTTCAACTGAGTCGTTAATGTTCCACCTGCTTTCTAATTCTATGGGGGTGGGGCACAGTCAGAGACATTTTTGTGGTAATTGTTTGTCTTTTTGTTGGTAAAGTGGCTCCAGACTGGAACCCTTACCAACAAAAAGACAAACAATTACAAGAAAAAGTGCAGACTTCTGCAAGAAATAAGGATTTCATGGTGTGCAAAATATACATTGGTGTACCAGTTATAACGAATAAATAAGGATTTTATGGTAGATAAGACATGCAGTGGTTGGTGGACCAGCCATAACAAAAAATATATATATAAGGAATCCTGTACAGTAAAACCTGTCTTGAAAGACCACCTCTAGGGATGACCAAATTGTGGTCTCTCAAGACAGGTGGTCTCTCATAGGAGGTACAAATAACAAGAAAAGTACTAAGCAAAGTATGTTCTAAAGGTGGTCTCCCAAGGCAGGTGGTCTCTCATTGGAGTGGTCTCTCAAGACCGGGACCACTGTACTATAATAAAATGTAGCTTCTGTGGAGAACAATAAAGTTTACTAGACATCCAAGGAGAAAATGTTTTGCCGAAGCTACCAATCCCCGAAGGCGATTACTTTGGCAAAACTTTTTCTCCTCGGATGTCTAATCAACTTTATCGTTCTAGGCGGAAGCTACATTCTTTTTTCATTCCCATATACCCTGTAATTTCTTGTGGATGGTCATCAAAATACTAGAAAAGGCATAGGCCCACCTTCACAACTCAACCTGGTCAAGTACGCGGCACACACAGTGGCATGTATGAATATCAAATCCTACTTTACAGTTATTCGGTCTTTAGCAATGAAATAAATGAACTAGTAAATTTAACGTTTCGACTAGAGGCAGCAATATTATAATGATTTCCCACACATTCATATAAATCTTAAAGAAAATAGTGAAGTATAAATTAAAGATTGTGATGTCACGATACCAAAGAAACAATGAGAAAAAAAATAGTCCGCTGAGTATGGATCGAAGATTAGACATATGAGTGATACAATGAAGTAGTACCTACACATGCCTAATAAAATAATTTTTACTGGACCTAGACACAGGAAGAATGTAAAATGCACAAGGTAATTATAGTTAAAAGTGAGAATAAATGTATTTAACTGTGAGTTTGCAATGACTGTATGAGTATTTATACAGACTGTGAGTTTGCAGTGATTGTATATATTTATACAGACTGAGTTTGCAGTGATTGTATATATTTATACAGACTGTGAGGTTTCAGTGATTGTATATATTTATACAGACTGTGAGTTTGCGGTGACTGTACATGTATATATATAGAGAGTGTGTGTTTGCAATGACTGTATTTACGTGCTTTGCAGTGGTTCAGCCCAGCAGTTCATCAGCGTGTTCAACCAGTCTGGTGATGTGTTAAGCACCATCAAGTACCACGAGGGCTTTATGGGTCAGAGGATTGGTCCCATCAGCTGTATGGCTTTCCACCCACACTGGGTCAGTTCGCTGTTTGGACTTTTTCAAGCTCATGCAGGAATGGGCATCACACCATATTTTTATCTTATGCACTCACTTTTGTTAGGTCAAGCTTGAAGTATCCAGTGAAAATATTGTTATGGGAGTGTTAATTAAAGCTGAAATCAAGGAAGATTTTATGTTCAAATAATTATGCAAAAGGAAGAGGATAAATCATTGTGTTGTTTTAAACATTTCCTGGCTAGAATAAGACTGAGTCAATAGCTGCCATGGGTTGGTGCGATGTGCCTAATCCTCTGGGAGGAAAGCTGTTGACCTGGGGCATGCCCTCATGGAAGGTTGTATCTGCAATTCTCAGCAAAAATTTATTCTAATAATGTGAAATTTAAGTAAACACAAAAGCAAACAATTTACATCAGGATGATTTGAGCAGGAAAGTGTTAAAAAGTCGCAACAGTTTTATTTAAAGATATACATGTATTGATTTGAAGACTAGACAGGCTAAAAGGGCTGAGCTGTGTGGAGGGGACCAGTCTAGCTGAAATGCCAGGCTTTCTGGTAATGTCGTCATTGTGCATTCTAGTTTACTGTGTATGACAATAGAGGTGAGAAAGTACTGCTTACTTTGCTGCTAGATATTTGTATTGCTGATAGCTGAGTGTGTGATTACAGGTACGACTGGCTGCAGGCAGTACAGACACATTTGTGTCCGTCTATTCTATCCCGGACCACCATCGAAGGAGATGACGAGAGCCGCTCATAGGTTATATATCAGAGAGGGTGGATGATAAACGTCATATAAGCCCGCCAACATATTCTGGTGCTATGTTTAACAAGCATTCTCTACCTCAGCCAATGTACACAGGAACTGATAAAGACATGACCGAAAAGCCAGGAGCTGGACATGAGCGTGGCCTCGTGCGTGCTGCTTGAAGACACAGCAATTGAACTGGTACTGTATTTGGGCACCTGCATATATTCTATTGCCCATCAATGTGTCTTGAATGGCATCACTGTAGGCTGCTTCATTGGACTCGGAGACATGGCTTGTGGGGTATACAGCCATCATAGTCACTCAGGTGACAGTGTCTACAAACACATTGTGGCTGGTCGTGTGCTGGGTATGGCTGTGTGTACTGTATGGTTAGAGCTGAATAGGACTGACTGGTGGGGTCTACAATGATGTAGACACAATAGAATCTGGCATCAAGCTTCTTTGTGCCTGATGGGACAAGAAGACTTACTTGTGACAGTTTGAATACATATGAGGAAGGCATCAAGTATTGCCAGCAGAGGGCGCCAGTGTTAATACAAACTAGTGAACTAAGCATTGGCAGCAGCTGTGAGTCTGTGTATGTATAGGATATAATACCCTGTGCAAGGTATAGCTGGCATCAGCACAGCCAGAATTGTGAAGTACATGTGTGCTTGACCAGGGACCTGAAGTACATGTGTGCTTGACCAGAGGCCTGAAGTACATGTGTGCTTGACCAGAGGCCTGAAGTACATGTTGTGGATTGTGGCTGCCTTCAAAGGACAAACCAGTTTGCTAGTGACCAAACTGGAGAGTGAATGTGACTGCTGACTGGAAAAGTTGGATCACAGGGTGTTACAAAAAATGATGTACAAGCAGTGAAACTGCATTTGTAGTCTAGACCATGTGAAGGTCTTTCAGATACTGTCCGATATAAGTGCCGAAAGTCAAGGTTCTAGGAACCAAGAAGTTACAAGTGTGCTTTAATTGAGGGTAAAGGGAGGGAGCAGAGTTTTTGGAACAGCAACTAATTGAGGACATAGGGAGGGAGTAGAGTGTTTGGAACAGCAACCCAAGTGTGTCTGTAAAAAAGACGTAATGAATTAACCCTACCTGGTCAGACTAAGACTTTAACCCCTCCTGCCCAGACTAAGAGTCAGAAGCTTTCCTTATCGTGGGTTTTGTGCAGTGCACCCAATCCCTGCCAAGGACAGCTATTAACCCTCCGTGTCCCATCACAGTGGGTCTTAAGACTCTACAATTCACAGCAAAAAATTCTGTATACATCAATTTTGAGTAAACACTATAAGGCAGAGGACAATTTACATCCAGGCACTCTTGGGTGATTTGAGTGGGAAAAGGTAAAATTTGGGCATGTAATTTAATGGTGCCAAAGGACAGTGAAAATAATATGCAATTTCAATGTGTCTGCTGGTATTATACAACCCATGTACATACAATATATATCAGTTGTATTGCAGGTGTCACATCGACACAGGAAACAACCCTGCTTATAAAATATATACTAAAGATTTGTACAAATTTTGTATTTAAATATTATGTATAAAAGGACATAGTCAGTCTGGACGGACTGTATGTTCTAGGTTGTGTGCCATGTATGTATATAGCGACAATAATACAGGAGGGGTACCATGTTATATCAAGCTATGTCTCTCAACAGCATGACTGAAGTGCTGACCAACAAGTAGACAGTCATTGTAATGTATGTGTCAAAATGAGACTTATAAAAACTGAAAATGAAAGACATCATGTGTTGCAGCATGTCATCTCTCTTCTCCACCCCCCCCCCCCCCATCATCATCTTTGAAGACTGAAATCTGTCTGTACTGAACAGTGGCAAAGGCAGTATGTCCTGGGGACTCAGTGGCTGAGGGAGTATGTCCTGGGGCTGAAGGAGTATGTCCTGGGGCTCTGTGGCTGAGGGAGTGTGTCCTGGGGCACTGTGGCTGAGGGAATATGTCCTGGGGCTCTGGCTGAGGGAGTATGTCCTGGGGCTCTGTGGCTGAGGGAGTATGTCCTGGGGACTCAGTGCCTGGGGAGTATGTCCTGGGGACTCAGTGCCTGGGAAGTATGTCCTGGGGACTCAGTGCCTGGGGAGTATGTCCTGGGGGGGCTCTGTGGCTGAGGAAATATGTCCTGGGGCTCCGTGGTTGGGGAGTATGTTCTGGGGACTCAGTGCTTGGGGAGTATTTCCTGAGGATTCAGTGCCTGGGGAGTATGTCCTGGGGACTCCGTGCCTGGGGAGTATGTTGTGGGGACTCTGTGGCTCAGGGAGTATGTTGTGGGGACTCTGTGGCTGAGGGAGTATGTCCCGGGGGCTCTGTGGCTGAGGGAGTATGTCCTGGGGCTCTGTGGCTGAGGGAGTATGTCGTGGGGGCTCTGACTGAGGGAGTATGTCCCGGGGGCTCTGTGGCTGAGGGAGTATGTCCCGGGGGCTCTGTGGCTGAGGGAGTATGTCCTGGGGCTCTGTGGCTGAGGGAGTATGTCCTGGGGACTCTGTGGCTGAGGGAGTATGTCCTGGGGACTCTGTGGCTGAGGGAGTATGTCCTGGGGACCCCATGGCTAGCAGGCACCACTTGTTTCCTGTTCCAGCTGACACACCTTAACCAAATACCAATAAGTCACCAGTGAATAGAGCTTCTATTGGAGGATTTCAGTTGGAAGAACTCTCTGCCAATAGACAGTTCCACTTAAAGGGACTGCCACTGTTGACATCACATGTGACATCATCTGAGAGCACTGGTGCAGGGACCAGCTGTTTATGTACAGGAGACCTTGTGTCAAGATGCCCCAGTTATATGAAGTCTCCCAGGGACTGGTATAATGAGGTCAGGCCTGTGACCTGTGGACTGGCATAATGAGGACACGGCTGTGACTTGTGGAGTGACATAATGAGGTCAGGCCTGTGACCTGTAGGGTGACATAATGAGGTCAGGTAAGTGTCAGGCCTGTGACCTATAGGGTGACATAAGGTCAGGCCTGTGACCTGTAGGGCGACATAATGAGGTCAGGCCTGTGACCTGTAGGGTGACATAATGAGGTCAGGTCTGTGACCTGAAAGATGGTTGATGTGCTTTTTTGCTCAAGAACAATGGGACATGGAAGCAGTGATATAATGTTTGAGAGCCAGCATCACCATGCACCTCCCTATGCTCTTGCTGAGTGCTCAGTCTTTCACCATGCACCTCCCTATGCTCTTGCTGAGTGCTCAGTCTTTCACCATGCACCTCCCTATGCTCTTGCTGAGTGCTCAGTCTTTCACCATGCACCTCCCTATGCTCTTGCTGAGTGCTCAGTCTTTCACCATGCACCTCCCTGTGCTCTTGCTGAGTGCTCAGTCCTAGGTTGGTTTGTGCTGGAAGCAGCTCAGTGAAACTTGTATGTGTCAATGAACTGTAATTAAAGGAGCTACATGTGGAACATGAACATAAGGTTGAGTGACATCATTTAGGGTTTAATCCTTTTACTTCTTGCTGGCTGTAATGTTACAGCTGGGCCAGGCATTTGCCTTCAAATCTGTCCTGGTTGTAAACTGTCAGCCAGCATAAAGGATCAGGATCAAACCCCATTCTATCCTAGTCACAGCATATTTTGCTTTGGTTATCTGTATAACATGTTCTTGGACACTGGCAAATATTGAAGCAGAGGAAACTTTCTAAACATGACAGCACAGCAGTAAATTGTCTTGCATGGTATAACAGCTACACTGCTTGCCCACCGACACATCAGACTCACACCAATTGATTTGACATTAACAAGAAGATATACACGTAGCAGCAGTACAATTTGGTAACACATTTATGTAGGTGTACCAAAATTACAAAAAGTTACAAAGAAAAGTATTACCAATAAACAAAACGTCAGGATAACCCTCAGTAAAGATTACATCAGATGATTCCAAACAAGCGGGTCATGAGATGAGCCATGAGTGTACTGTCTGATAAACTTAGGAGCTAAAATATATTACATTTATTGTACAGATTTGAATCAACTGAATGAAATATCAAAAATTTTCAGCAAACTTCATAACCAAATGAAATGGACTTTTAAAATCTCTTTTCATTATATGTTCCAAGTAAGTGTAATTAAGTGCATCTTTGGATTCTACTCGTCATTACACATGCTACTTACAGTGTTGTAATTATGCATCCCCTGTAGGAGGAGATACATATGGTGTCCCCTCCGACACGTATCTTATTTTCTTTATATTTCTGTCCCCTCTTGACCTATTGCCTCCTAATTTGGTACAGATAATATGCGAGTCTGGGAAATTTTTCCCATATAACAATATATAACCTTGAGGTCAAAAGTCAATGTCACATTCTTGTTGCATTTTTTTGCTGACTCTACAGTTTTCACATGCTGGCTTATACCTTCTTAATGGTGCATCATAGGCCCAAGATTACAAATAAACGCTAATAGGAAAGTACCCATGGGCTTTCAATATGTATGGTTTATTTTAAACCTGAGTGACCTTGAAAGGTCTAACTGCATACATTCCTGTTGATTATTGTGTGAGTCAATGGAGATTGCAATGCTGATTCACATTTTCAACTCCGAAACAATTGCAGAGAAATTATGGGTCTGGGAAATTTTTCCTAAGTAATATATAACCTTGAGGTCAAAGGCCAAGGTCAAATCTTTGTTGCATTTTTCTGCAGACTCAGCAATTTTGACATATTGGCTTGTATCTTCTTAATGGTGCATCATAGGCCCAAGGTTACTGTTAAACGTTAATAGGAAAGTACCTATGGGCGTTCAGTTTGTATGGTTTATTTTAAACCTGAGTGACTGTGAAGGTCAGCCCGCATACATTCCTATTGACTACTATGCAAGTCATTGTAGATTGCAATGATAATTCATATTTTCAACTTCTGTGACCAGATTCCCTTCAGACTTGGTGGGGTTGTACTTCAGGTAGGTATCCACCAACTGTGTTCAAATGGTCATGCTTTTTCACACAAAAAAATGGCTTCTAGTTTATTGAAGATGGCTACTTCCTTGGCTTTTGCAGGATAAACATTGTCAAAGCACATATGAATCCTGGTATCTACACCTAGAACAGTGGAAAAGCGTATCTACTGTGACAGAATTTGTTATTGAAGTCTTCTTGTTTAGGTAAACGGCACACCAATAAATTTCCAGGAACAACCAGTCAGAGGTAGAGATGGGGGAGTGTCACGAAATGAAATGTGTCATGTTTTACACATCCTGGAATACTGGTCAAAATCTGATCGGAAGAAGCTCTGAGCATGTACATGGTGATGACTGGACCGTTATTTTGTACTGAATTATTAAATATTAATTTCTTTGCAAAATTGACGTGGTAAAAGGAATGATTCATTGTGTGGAACATGCAGTATTTAAAACCATTTTGTGGAACAATGTTTTTGTTGAAAGTTTTTCACAGAAAACATTGTCAAGGAACATTGTCGAGGCCATTCAGCATGACAGCAGTGTCTCCCAACACAGACAGGGCATGAATTCAAGCACTTCATTGAAACTGTCAAAGGAAGAAGCAGCAAGGAAAACTGCTGGACAGCATGCATTATGGGAGCATATTTTTGACATTGTGGAGTAGAGGTGCATTCTGGTAGTTTGATTGGCCGTATCTGCAACAGATGAACAAAAGGAAGCTACAAAAGCTGTGTTCATATGGTCCGTAGTTTGATTGGCTGTATCTGATAACCACTAGGACGCTGCAACAGCTGTGTTATATGATTACCAGTAGTTTGATTGGCTGTATGTGCAACAGATGACCAATAGGAAGCCACAACAGTTGTGTTATATGATTACCAGTAGTTTGATTGACTATGTGCAACAGATGACCAATAGGAAGCCACAACAGTTGTGTTCATATGATTGCCAGTAGTTTGATTGGCTGTATCAGATGACCAATAGGAAGGTACAACAGCTTATATGAGTACCAGTCCCTGTCACACTTTTGACAAGTTCTGGATATGTGTGTGGAAATACTTGCAAGGGTAGGATCATTTAGTAAGTCCAAGAATGAAACATTCACAGTGAAAGATGTGGAAGCATTAAAAAAAGAAACAAACAGACTGAGATATCCATATTGAATAAATGAATCTGTTCTGTGTGGACAGTCAACTTTGTTACCTTCTGCAATATTCAATTCAGTTTGAAGATCTGTTTCTGTGCAGATCTTGGATGTTTAAGGAAATCCCTGTTCAGAAAGCCACGTCTGCCAGGCAGTGCTGTGTCCATCATGTACAAACTACATTTGTACTCCTACTGTTACTGCAGTTAAAACTTGAGAAAATCAAAAACAAATTTTGTTGTTGTAATATTATTTTTTTAAAAAGCCTTGTGGAAGTGGAGTGACAGAGTACCCAATGTCAAAATATCTTCTGTATTTTATTGATAGGAGCAATAAAACCAGCATGTTGATTGTTTATGTGTTAGGCTGACCAGGATATATTTATTAGATTCAGAGGTGTGGTATTCACCTTTGGTGAAGTCCCTTTACATTTTGTCCAGGTTTTTTTTTATAAGACATCCAGGGTGTTTTGTTGAGTCAGTAAGCAGCATCTTGAGTCAAGGTCAAAGTTAAACTTTCTTGTGCTGGTTTTAACCCACAAGAGATGGCTGAATATAAAAGAAATTGTCATTTTGGCAATTTGGATTAGGAGAAGAGGCACCAATGCTGACTGGCTATGAGACAGACCAATAGGGAGCTGTATATTCTGACTGGCTGTGAGTCAGACCAATAGGGAGCTGTACATTCTGACTGGCTGTGAGACAGACCAATAGGGAGCTCTATATTCTGACTGGCTGTGAGTCAGACCAATAGGAACTGTATATTCTGACTGGCTGTGAGTCAGAACAATAGAGAGCTGTTTATTCTGACTGGCTGTGAGACCGACCAATAGGGAGCTGTATATTCTGACTGGCTGTGAGTCAGACCAATAGGGAGCTGTTTGTTCTGATAGATCATTGAACCTCTCAAGCTTGCCATTGACAATCATATCTGCACTGCTTCCCAGTCACTGTACAGTAACATGAGGAAAGCTCATATATAGAAATGTATATAAAATGCAGGGTGGACAATAAAGCAGTTACCATAGTGGCATGTTTAGGTGTTGATTACTCCATTCACAGCAGATGTTGCAGGTATGGTCTGTTGATGTCCATCTCACAAAATACCATCTCTCAAGAAAGGTTGATTTTTTTCCCATGATTAAAAGAAAACAAGAGGCCCATGAATGCACTGCTCTGCTGTCATGATATATCTGTAGACCTTATTTACAGAGGGTATGGTGATGCTTATCTTTCTCAGGGGCCTCTTGCGTGCACCACACAAACCATTCACAGGTGTGCAGTGATTTGTTACGAATGCTTTTCATATGGGACCATCACTGAATGGGGAGACCCAGCCCGGACATCACTGAATGGGGAGACTCAGCCCAGACATCACTGAATGGGGAGACCCAGCCCAGAAATCACTGAATGGGGAGACTCTCGGGCCCCTGTCATCACTGTTGACATAATGAAGCAGAGGTAACCCAAATGTCCCACCAAGCCTTTGGGCAAGGGGTCACTTCAGACCCCAAAGTGGCTTGGATCAGGCAGGTTTTGATCCCACATGGAAAGTGAGGACCGTAACCATTCAGCCACCACTGCTCTGTTGGGTTTTTGCCAGGTTATCTTGAAATTGGTGAATTTAAGTGCATGGGGTGGAGCTTCTGTGATCTTCTGGATAATGAGATTTCATCAAAAGAACAAGGTTTCAACTTCCTCCACAGTCACAACACTGGCAGAAACCCAATAGGTACTTTCCTGGTGGCAGTTAATAGTAACCATGGGCCAGCACTATTACCAAGATGTACATTATGCCAATCCCCATAGTAACAATGCTAATATGTACACAGAGTCTGACCAATAGTAACAATGTTAACATGTACACATTGAGTCGGGCCGATAGTAACAATGTTAACATGTACACATTGAGTCGGGCCGATAGTAACAATGCTAACCTGTACTCATTGGGCGAGACCAATAGTAACAATGTTAACATGTACACATTGAGCCTAGCCAATAGTAACAATGCTAACCTGTACACATTAAGCATGAGAAATTGATCATTTAAAGAAAAATTTAAAAAGAACGTTGATACTTGGTGGAGAAAATACATATTGAACATAATCAATAGGAAAGCTGTATTACCAATAAGTAACCAAATTGGAAAAAGTCATTAAAAATCAAGGAATCCACAGCAATGCCACCCCAGTAAACAAGTTTGCTTCACCCTTTCACAAGGATAATATCCACAAAGTTTCAGTTGTGAGTGACGGTTCTGGAGAAGTTAAAAATTGCGAAAACACAACAAATCGAAATAAGGAGAAAATTTGCAGTGCCACCTTGTGAAAAAAATAAGAACTAGGAGTCTCCCTGTGTGAAATCAAAGCAATCTGGTGAGCAGTTTTAGAGAAGATTTGTTAAGATTTGCCAAGAAAAATTAATAAAAAATTCAAAAATCACTGGAACATGACCGTTTGAACACACTAGGTAGAGACCTACTCAAGGTACATTGCCACCACATTTCAAGTGAATCTGGATACCAGTTTCAAAGAAAAGTTCTAATGTGACTAAGCATTCAAATGCCAATTGACTTACATAGTAATCAATAGGAGAGCTGCATTTACCAATAAGTACCGGAATTAAAAAAAAACAGTAAAATATCAGGAATCTACAGCAGTGCCACCTAGTGAAGAAGTTTGTTAACCCTTTCACAAGGATAATATCCACCAGGTTTCAATTTAATGTGAAAGATGGTTCTGGAGAAGCCAAAAATTTTGAAAACACACCAAAAATCACTTTAAAAAAATTAGAAAATATTACAGTGCCACCTGGTGAAAAAATTAAGAACTGGGAGTGTTAGTGTGTGATATCAAATCAATCTGGTAAGCGGTTTCATAGAAGATTTAAGATTTACCCCCCGCCCCTCGTTTCATACAAAAATCACTGGAAGGTGACCATTTGACCACACTAGCTAGAGACCCACCCAAGGAACATTGCCACATGTTTGAAGTTAATCTGGATACTGGCTTCAGAGAAGTCGAAAATGTGAATTAGCATTGGAATGCCCATTCACTTACATGAAGTAATTAATAGGAAAGGTGCTTTACCAATAAGTACCCGAACCGAAAAATTTGCAAAAAAACAACAATCCACAGCAGTGCCACCTTGTGAACAACTTTGTTTGACCCGTTCAAAAGTAAAATTTCCACCAAGTTTCAACTTAATGTAAGTGACATTCCTATGGACGTCAAAAATAGCAACTACAGTTTACCAGGGAGGTGTATGAGAGGGAGAGGGCACTTGCGGCCGTCCTTTCAAGCTATGTGTGTCTCGGTGTTGTTACTGCATTTTCTGAGCACCCTGTGTTTATTTTGCCGTCGAGGGCGAAAAGGGCCACACTGCGCATGCTCATTCTCCAAGCGGAACACGTGCGACCACGGTAAAAGGTAAACATTGGTGACCTAGATTCGCCCGGCGCTGCACCAGCGGCACATGCAAAATCACAGTTCACCCATAGGGAAATAAACAAAAATGCTTGACAAATAAACAAATTTAGCGGCCAGAATCGGAAAAAATTTAACACTCTGGTTACTTTTTCTTCGGCCAGTGCCACACATTAACTACTACTCTACCCAACCATCATTACCAGATACATGTGCACCGGCTCAATAAGGAGCCTTTGCTGATTATTTACAGTGATGTTTGCATGTTAATTTCATTAATACCTAGCAAATCCTAAAATTGGTGGAGTTTGCACGTTATATAGACAATTTCGCGTACTTCATCAAGACAAACCAAAAGTGCCAATCCAAAGACCAAACTTCGAACTTTGCAACTATACAACTAGTTTCCATGCCTAAATCGCCCTCAGCTAGTTTTTAGAATGAAAATTCGGCTACTTTCAACAGTTTTGTCGCATTTTGTGGATTTTGTTTACCCGCGACATAGATCGTCGATCTATGCCCGCGACAAGCAAACACAAACAAATCGTAGCGCCCAAAATGAATCGTCATTTTCTACACAACAGCATACATCGAACCACCGCAAAATTACACAAAAGAAAGTTAATAAATATCTGTGTATGACTCAGATCAAGAATACTGATAAGTTATGTTCAATAAAGGTGAAATCCGTGTATAAAATTTGTTTACAATGTGCTGCACAATTTGAACTTGAACCAAAATGGCGCTGTTCACACGTCTTCTCCTCAGATACCGTCCTTCCAGCTGGGCAAGCTGCCGAGACCGTGAGACTTTGGGTGAGCAGATTAACTCTTTCATGTCTACTCGCCTGGAACCTTTGAAGTGGGCAAGTGCCCTCTCCCTCTCATACACCTCCCTGAGTGTACACACAAAGAATCATAAAAAATAGAAAATTGCAGTGCTATTGGTGAACAAATTGAGAAGAAGGAATCTGGAGTTCGTGTGTGATACCAGAGCAATTGGGTGAGCAGTCTTGAACATTTTTAAGATTTACCAAAACATTTCATAAAAATATCACTGGCGTGTGACCTTTTGAACAAACTCTGTAGAGACCTACCAAAGGCACATCTCCACCAAGTTTGAAGTGGATCTGACAAATAGTTTTCCAAGTAGAAAATGTGAATTGTTGATGACAGACAAAGGACCATAAGATAAGCTCAGCTGAGCTAAAAACTAGAAGGCCACCAACTTCTGCAGAAAGTTTGACCTCAAGGTCACCTCTTAGGCAACTTAAGGGAAGTCTCACCTGAGTAAATATAGACAGTATGATGGACTTCAATCATACCTATTTGAAGATGTGGCTGGGAAACCATTTTATTTTGCAATGCATTGTGACCTTGACCTATGACCTGAAAGTCATCCAGAATCACCTGGATAAAATTCCAAAATCTTTGGAGTATCTGTAACAAAAGTTTCAAGTAAATCTGGCTAACGGTTTTGAAGAAGTCAAAATGCGAACTGCCATTGCAGACCCCATTGACTTACATGGTAATCAATAGGAATGCAAAAATATTTTTACTTTTAAATATACAAAAATCATGATAGCAGGACCATTTTAACATACCGGTAGTTGGTAGATACCTACCCGATGTACACCCACCCCCTGTTTGAA
Source organism: Hermodice carunculata (assembly GCA_964020975.1). Lineage (NCBI taxonomy): Eukaryota > Metazoa > Annelida > Polychaeta > Eunicida > Amphinomidae > Hermodice > Hermodice carunculata. Next base: position 121,225,742 of record OZ026613.1, on the reverse strand, counting down.
TTGAATCTGGCCAATCGTTTTGGAGCAGTTGAAAATGTGAATTAGCATTGCAATCCCATAGACTTGCAGCATAGCAATCAACAGGATAGCGTGCAGTTCAACTTTCAAAGTCGCTCAAATTTATAATAAACCATACAAACTGAAAGCTCATAGACTTTCCAATTGACGTTTAATAGTAACCTTGGGCCTTTGATGCACCATTGAGGTTGAAGCCAATGTGACAATTGCTGAGTCAGCAGAAAAGTACAAGGATTTAACCTTGACCTCAAGGTGATATATTATTATATTGGAAAAAATTCCCAGACCCATAGATTATCTGTACCAAATTAGGAGGCACTATGTCACAAGGGGAACAGAGATATAAGAAAAATAAGATATGTGGCGGCAGGGGACAAGACAATTTGAATTAATGTGGTCAAAACTCACTAGAAACAACAAAGTTTGAACAAAATCTGGCAGATGGTTTTGGAAGTCGAAAATGTCAATTGTAGATAGAGATCACCAACCATCCTGCAAGGCTAGCTCAACGGAGCCAACAATTGCAGCATCACCTTCAGGGAGGAGAATGGTGCATTTTGGCTACCCCAAGAGTCAGATGGCTACCGAATATGCCAGACCCATATTTCAACCGTTCTGCAGCAATTAGACCAAACAAAGAACATTTTGTTGAAGGAAAACCATTCTGGCTGGGAGTTACCAAATACTCATCCCAGACCTTTTTTGTGTGCGTGTCTGTCTGTCTGAGTGTGCCTAGAAGAGATCAGACACAAGTTCCGTGCATTTGGCCTAGTGATTTCACAGAACAGTTCATGATTTTGCCAAGAAATGGAAAATAAAAGAATTGTCATTGGTGCACAACCATTTGCTTTTCCTCCCATTCCTGGCTAAAAATAATTTTGTTTGGGGGTTTTCTATCTGGCCACTTTTAACCAACAGATATTTTAAATATGCCTGGATCTAATCTTGACACACAGATACTCTTGCTTGTATAGACTGCATTGAAGGGTCAGTATGTTCTAGCAGTCTGGTACCAGTCAAGGGTCAGTATGTTTTAGCAGTCTGGTACCAGTTAAGGGTCTGTATGTTCTAGCAGTCTGGTAACAGTTAAGGGTCAATATGTTTTAGCAGTCTGGTACCAGTTAAGGGTCAGTATGTTCTAGCAGTCTGGTACCAGTTCAGGGTCTGTGTTTTAGCAGTCTGGTACCAGTTAATAATTACCCTACACCAGGCAGCACCTGCCCCCCCAAAGCTTTAGAAGCAGGTTATCTGGGCAGATTCTGTTCAAATTTTGCACAAAAATACCCTCATGAGGCTAAAATGAGAGTTTTTTCTATCATGATGACCTTGGGTTAGGTGGTTTCTGGGTAAATAAATTTGCTTATACAAGGATTTTCAGGAACTCTGGATAAAATGAGCTACAATGTGGCATATGAATCCCTCACATTACCTGCAATACTCATCACTTCACATTTCCTATCTCTGCATACGAAAAGACACAAACAACTTTCACTTTTTCCACTTTTTTATACAAAAGTCAGTGTAGAAACATACAAAATGTATGTACATTTGCAGGTGTACACAGTTCGTATTTTGGCCCCTTTTTCAAAGGAATTAATTTACAGATGCAGAAGTTTTACAATCTGGTGTTCACTTGTCTTCCTGGCCGTCTCAGGGTCTCCATTGTCAGCATCAATTGATGGGCTAGCCTTTCATTGGTTACACTGCAGTTTCTTGTACACACAACTGTCCAATCAGTTCCATTCTCTGCATCCTGCAAGGATGCTCAACTCACCAAAGTATTAATGTGTATATGCCTGATCTAAGAGAAAACACAAAAGCTGGTGAAATCACACTGTTGCACTTTTCCATAAAACTTCCTGCATAATTTGCTTCCATGGTTTGAACTAGATGATTAGCAATTGGTTACCATATGTGGAGTTGGTTAGCAGTCATTGTTTACCAATGCTGCACATTTACTGCTTGGACACAATCATTCCTAATGGGTTCAAAATTCCCAAGATAAAACTTGTTGGTTTTGGTCTCTAAAAGTATGCCAAATATATGGCACAGACAGAGATGCCACACGTTACAGAATGTGAATGTTACACCCTGGCCCTCCTCACTCACTTCGTCATGTTACACCCTGGCCCTCACTCCCTGCGTGGGCTTCAAATGTGCAGACCAACTGTATGTACAAATGTACAGGAGCCAAGGAAATGCACAAGTGAATACTCAGCACCCAGCCTGTTTTGACCCAATAACAAGTGACCAGGAACTGAGCCATATTTTATTTTTACATGTCGCTAATTTTGTACATTTGTTCTCTTAGTCATAAAGTATTCAACTTTGATACTATGTCTGGTATGCACAAAAATGGAGCTTTCCATTTCCTGTGGTGACTCATCGTAGTTCTGAGCATCAACTGACTGCACTGTCTTTGCAGTTCAGCTGGAGGCAGATCCTTGGTGTTGACTTAGTTTTCCATTTCTCCACAGATGGCACTCCTGGAGCCTCGGGTGCCTAATTATTTCAGCAAGAAAGTGTTAACAATTGATGTAGATCTGGTCACTTCTACAGTCAGTCTTATGAAGATTCACTACCACACTACTGTACAATGTACCACATGAATAGGTGGCATTACATGACCAGTTTTATAACAAGTCTATATACATGTGCTCTGCAGCCTGTACTCTCGATTTCTCTTTTTAAATGCCAGATACCAGCAGTTTACCAGACATCTAACACATAGCACTGCCCACTTATCAACCACCACACACCACTGTTTGCTTTGAGCACAAATAGTTATGCTCCAGGTAAATTATCAATACCCCCCCCCCCAAGTTTGAATGTGTACAAATTTGATATATTTTACATCATGATGTCTAATTTCAATCATTTCTGAGCACTTTGCTGTCAAGTATTTATAACAGAATATTTTTGGTCCTGTACTATAGTCGCTGGAAAAGCAAAGTGTAGAACCAAACGAGAAGCCAAGGACAGCCTGCCCTCTGGCAGCCAGACTTGTCTCTGGTCCACATGCCTTCTCCAACCAAAGTATGCACTAATTAAATAATGTATGAAGACATTCTAATTCTTGACACAAATTACAGTGTCTGGTTTTTAACAACATAAAAAACACTATATTCATCAATTGGTTCTCAATCGAATTCATCATTGATAAAAATATTACAGAAAACTACAAAGTGCTCACAATCTGATCCCACTGCAGTTGGAAGAAGTGGCTGAGGTCAACCACATAGCCCCTCGGGTGAGGTCAACCAAAGAGTCCCTTGGCCGAGGTCAACCACAGTGCCCTTCATGTCAAGGTCACAAACCATTAAGAATTACTATGTACTGATAATTCAATCATCCCACTGCACCAAAGGAATAAGCTTTTTTGGTATAAAGCCATGATTTTAAAATTTTGATGACTACTAAAACAATCCTCTGATACACATTAAGAAATGCTATTCCCTGCAATACAAAATAATTTCCTGTCCTTTCATGCAATAGGGTAGTTCAGCCTGGACATGTCCCAGTCCCCAGTACAAACATCTATACACACCATCATGGAACGGAGTCATCCCAAAATTGTCAGATGCAATTTTCTTTTTTTGATTCATATTGACAAATTTGTCTGTGATTTAGCACAATGTATCTACGTCACATAGCACAATATTGAAGAAAAGAATGCTGCACGTACCCCACATTACAAACCATCTTGACCCCTGAAGTAGTCTCTTAAAAAGTTGAAACAGTGGCCAACAGCTTACATATTGTGACCTGATTACAACAGTCAAGTGCAGGTACATATTGCGAGTCAGTTCGGTAAGTTTTTGAGAACCCCAGATGCCAATCGGAGGCTAGTGCCTCATTAACTGGACATGTTAGCCTGCAGCATCTTCATCATGAATGTGGTACGATAATTACAGTGGCGCAGTCCACAAAAATATTCATATGACTTCAAGTTCCTGTGGTAGACGACTCCAAGTGCAAAGCACGCAGTCACCTGCCACGGAGCGAGGCTAGTCAGGGGAACAGTCAACTTCATCTATTAATTATAGCTGACAGTGCGAAATGATGGGAGAAAAGGAATTTAATGTTATTTTAAATACAAACATAGACCTAAATACAAAAGCAGTTGTAACTTCACACTGGAGGATAGCAACAGTTTTAACCTCCAGTCTGCATCTTCCAGCTTTTCTGGGTGGTACAGCTAGAACGATGAATAAATGCATTTACTCTCTCACTGGACCAGACTAAAGCGCCACTTGACCCTCCTACCAGGATGGTTGCCACCTGACCCTCCTACCAGGATGGTTGCCACTTGACCCTCCTACCAGAATGTTGTACACAATCACCGCTCGTCTTACTGCTTAGGCCATATTAACATTCTCTTAGAAATCACACAGACATGTATACTAATGAATATGAAATAGATATTTATAATAATATAGCAGATGCATCATGTGTGCTATATATACATGCTCTCTGTCAATTGACCAGAAACATTCAAGACAAATGCACTCACTGCCCATTTACCAGTAACATTCATGACAAATGCACTCACTGCCCATTTACCAGTCACATTCACAACAAATGCACTCGCTGTCCAATTACTAGTCACATTCACCAAAAAAATGCACTCACTGCCCATTTACCAGTCACATTCATGACAATTGCACTCACTGCCCATTTACCAGTAACATTCATGACAAATGCACTCACTGCCCATTTACACCCGGTCACATTCACAACAAATGCACTCACTGCCCATTTACCAGTCACATTCATGACAAATCCACTCACTGCCCATTTACCAGTCACATTCATGACAAATGCACTCACTACCCATTTACCAGTCACATTCAAGACATGCATGCACTTACTGGTGATTTACCAGTCAGTTTTTTGTCACGTGTGACTCTAGTTACTTATGAATTGGAGCTGTGTATTGGTTCCTAAGATTTATGTGTACTGCAGATTCCATGCATACTGTAGAGTTCACATATAACAGCTACACATCCACTCCAAATTCCAAATGACAGATACACATCCACACTGCAGGTTCACACATGAGTTACACATCCACACTGCAGGTTCATACATGACAGCTACACATCCACACTCAAGATTCCACATATGGCAGCTAAGCTGGTGATGTTGTGAAGTGGTGACTACTGTGTGGATGCTGGAAGTGAGGACTTGTCCAGATCCATGAAGTACGGGTGGTTGAGAGCGGCTTTGGCTGATATCCTCACTGCAGGGTCGTAGATCAGCATTTTCTGAAGCACAAAAAGTGTGCAGACAAATTAAGCTGTGTCAATGCAATTACATATATGAGGTTCTTGCCAAAACATTCACTAAGCCTTTTTTTTCTTCAAAAATTGGTTTCCCCTTTTACAAAACCTGACCAACACTATACAGCAAACATAAGGATAAGGTTTGCATAAGAACACTAAGTGATATTTTGCATAAGAACACTGGGTGACATTTCCAGAATCTTCAATTTGGTCAAGATAGTGGCAAACAAAATGGACTATATCCCAGAACAAGTCTTGTCTTGTCTTTGTGAGATCCATCTAATTTGTGAGAAATACTAGGTTCTATCGCACTCTAATGATGATTGTAAGTTTGCTGGGACCTCAGGCCACCAATTGTGACCTCACACTTAGGCTAAATTCTGGGAATTTGTGTAATTGTTGTGATTGAAAATCTTAGCACATCCATAAAGTGACCAAGCTGAACCCATAATGATGCAAACAGTTGAGAAAATATGGATCATTTACCCTTTACATTTCATATCAATACCAGATCATGAGACCACTCACTTGTAAGACATCAAGACCTGTTGAGTCCAACTGTTTTACAGAATTACTTAGTGTATTGTTTTTCCAGGCTGGAAATGTTGGTTTGTAATCAGGCAGGCTGCTGACCCCCGGCCAGGTGTCCTCGGTGGGCGTGGTCATGATCCTGCCACCAGACAAATGTAATATGCAAACTAGAATTATAGAAGTTACAGAGCAACACATATACAGTCTACAACTTCACTTTCATTTTTCATTATGTGCTTGAAATAAACAACAAATTCATATTTCCATATTTCAACAACAAAGCTACTCTACTCATATTTCCTTTTAAAACGTTCCTTCATTTTGCAGCAAGACCCTGGGCACTGCACACACATAAAGTTATGCACTTCCAGGACCTTCTACTTTTCCAGAGTGGCAGGTATGAGGGAGGGGTAAGTACAACCAGGCAGAGATATAGCGGTAGTCTGTATAGCTTGAGCAGACACTTGGAAGTCTGTCCCAGTATAGCTTGAGCGGACACTTGGAAGTCTGTCCCAGTGTAGCTTGAGCAGACACTTGGAAGTCTGTCCCAGTATAGCTTGAGCGGACACTTGGAAGTCTGTCCCAGTGTAGCTTGAGCGGACACTTGGAAGTCTGTCCCAGTGTAGCTTGAGCAGACACTTGGAAGTCTGTCCCTGTATAGCTTAAGCTGACACTTGGACGTCTGTCCCTCTATAGCCTGAGCAGACACTTTGACGTCTGTCCCTGTATAGCTTGAGCTGACACTAGGACGTCTGTCCCTGTATAGCTTGAGCAGACGCTTGGAAGTCTGTCCCAGTGTAGCTTGAGCAGACACTTGGAAGTCTGTCCCAGTGTAGCTTGTGCTGAGCATCAAACTCTCCCTACTCATATCCAATTTTCATATCTAAATTTGTTTATGTTCTAATATACAAAATCTAGCTGTGATTTAGTTTCTTCATATCGGTCATGCCTTCTGAACCTATCATGCATATGTAACACTTACATCAAGAAATATGAATCAATTTGCACTTTTGCCTCTTACCTAAATATTCTAAACAACTGATCAATTTCAGAGTCGCCATGGAACAGAGGTCGTTTTGTCACCATTTCCGCAAAGATACAGCCAATGCTCCAGATGTCCACAGGGGTTGAATACCGAGCAGATCCCAGCAGAACCTCCGGGGCACGATACCACAGGGTCACAACCTTAAACAGACAAAGAAACAGCTAGAGCCAAGCTTGCAGTATCGGTTTGTATTTGCACTGACACATTTTAAATCCTTAACATTGTTTTAAACCCATCCTCAGCTGACCTTCAAATTCAACCCATAATAAGTCCCATTTTGGTCTGGGGGATGAGGATTTTGGACAGGAAGTAAAAATGTGACTCTCTGTGGAAATTTCAACTGACTTAAGGGTTAATCACTATTGTCATCATTATTGAGGATGTACAGAGAGTACGTTGGGGTTGCGGGGGGTCAGGGCCTGCGTACTTTCTCAAGGTGTCAAAAAATGATTATTTTGGGCAAATTTTTCACATCCCAGCCTAATCTCTGGCCTCTAACACAGCTACTGCAGGTGTCACCCACATGAAAGCAATAAAAGATTAAGTTAAACCCCAACATTTGAGTACGAGTTCCTCAAGGTGAGACGTAAATTTAGCATCTATTTTTCTCAAGATCGGATTCAGACTCGCAGTTTCAGTGTAACAGTTTACCTGAGTGTCATGACGGACAAAATGATGAATGACACCTTTCAGCGGTTTGACAATGTGTTAAAATATTGTACAAAAAGACCAACGGTTGTTCACAAAAACCCATCAGGAGTTAATCAGCATTTCGTAAATGCATTTGTGCTTGTGCCTGAGCGTCTCAAAGGTAGTGGTGCCCTGTGACAGGCCCAAGAAGACTGGCATTCACACAAGGAAAACAAGTCAACAACGCTGACCATAGTTGAAGCAACTTTCACAATTCAGAGGACAGAGTGAAGAAGACCAGTAAAGACATGGGAACGCTATTTCAGTTCATGAAATAGAAGGTGAACACATACTTTATGTTGTTTTAAATATTGTGTGAATGCTCTCTGCATTCAACTTTCGAGGAAAGTAATGATCCCTTTCTGGCACTGATAATGTGTTGATCATCTGCTTCGAAGATACTTTGCAGCTGAAAAATTCATTGGTTTCTATCAATTCGTCAACATTTGTGCGGCTCCCATTAAAAACTTGTGAAGTACCCAGATGTCCTTTAGAACTTTTATTTATGACACTTTTATTCGCGAATTGGTGCTGCAATCGGCAAATGTTTACAAGACTACTTGATTTGTTAACACACTGACGATCTTCCAGTTGACTTTTACCTTCTCAAAAATCCTAAATATTGTGAAAACAACATTTTGAAACAAATTTTAAGAAATCATTATATTTTAATTGTGATTTTCACATAGTTGCCAAAGAAAGGTCACAAATGATTATGGAAAACTGCACATAAATAACAAATTACCAGAGACGGGCATGGTCTATATATATGTCAAAATTATCAAGTCTTTGAACACTAAGTACTGAAAATAATGACTTATGTCTTCATGTGAGAAAAATAACATATGATATACACAGAAAATTATTTTGAGTCCAATATAAAATCTTTATTATTCTTATCATTAGTATAAATTTAACATTTTTGCCAGTAAAACATGTTTTTGTCAGATTTGTTCTTTTCCTCTTTTTCTTTAAAAAATGCATGCCCTTCCACTTGTTGTCTGATCCTCAGTTTCATTCCAGATAATATTGTCAATTTAAATATATCAAATAACTATATCATACGAATTTCCAGACCCATAGTTTATCTGTACCAAATTAGGCAGCAAAATGTCAACAGGGGACAGAAATATTAGCAAAATAAGGAACGCAAGAACCGTGGACGACAGGACTTTACACTATATGCATCCCCTTCTACGGGGGATGCATCATGAAGTATGATACAAAATAAGACAAACCTTCAACTCAAAGCGTTGACTGAAGGGTCCACCAGGAAAAAAAAATCTGCCATTTGCTCAAATTAGGTCATGGTGACAACAAAATCTAATCAGTTCATCTTGCCAGGTAAAATAAGCATATTGCTAAATATGACAAAAATACATGGGACATTCTGTAGACATCGTGGCAACCAGAATGTGCACATCCAAACAAACGGACAACCCAAAATCATAAATGGTCCCCCCCCCCCCATGGGAAGGAACCTTAAAAATAGTCTGAATGAGTTAGTGGAGTTTGGAACCGTAGGGTTGCCTTTTCCTTTAAAGTCTGGGGGTCTCCACAAGCATCCCCATGCAATTTCCAAGCAATCGACTGGGAAGTTTTGGAGATGATTTTTCAAGATTTGGCTAAAAAAGGAACAGAAAATTTTATTAACTGAAAGGCAAAAAAAACCACACCTACGAATGCATGCATTTACATTAATTGTCAGGTGCCCCAATTGACAAATTTTCAACCCTCCCACAAGTTAAATATCAACCAAGTTTCAGAACAATCTAAGTGATGGTTTTGGATTCCA
>OZ026613.1:121145178-121216178 GCA_964020975.1 Hermodice carunculata | reverse complement strand
AAGGCTCTGGCCAGACCAAAGTCAGAAATAGCCTCAACACACAAAAAATCCTAAAAAGAGAAATAGAAAAAAAATTGAAGAACCACCTGTTGAACAAATTAAGGTCTAGCGGCCCCCAGAAATGTCCCAGGGCTTGACATTAAGGATTTTTTGTGGTTGCCCCCAGGGCTACTGGGCCAGAGAAATTGGTTGCCCCCTTCACAAAATCAGTCGCCCCATTTTCAGCGTGCGAGCCGCGTTAGCCGCGAAGCCCTGCTAGGGGTCCGGGGGCATGCTCCCCCGGAAATTTTTTTTAAAAAGACATTAAAATATGCATTTTCCTGCCATTTGGAGGGGACTTGGGCTTAAAATAAGAGTCCTGTCAAAGCACTAAATATACACTTAAAAAGATGCATAATGATGAAATCTGCTTCTGCATTGATGACGATCAAGCAAAAGAAACTCAACAGTTTGCAAACATCAGGCATGTGAGTGGTCAATTAGAAAAATATCTGAAATTCGCTAAATTGGGTAAGCTTAGAAGTAAATTATCTGATTTAACATAGGATAAAATGGGATATTTTGATCAAAATATCTGAAATCAGTTAAATATCTGAACTCTCACATGCCTGAAGATTAAGAAACACAAAATAGTTGCAAAGGCAATTTTTTTATTTCATGGATACTGAAAGGACAAATTACTGTACGCAACCTTGGAGGAAGAAAGCTAGCACCCAGCAGAATTAGCTACATAAAAATGATAATCTAGTAAACTTGAAAAATTCCAACCGCTGTTAATGCAGTCAAAAATAAATAATATCCTCTATGATGAGAAGGTAATAAAGTGACTAGGATGTGTATCCCTGAAAAACATTATCAGTATAAAGTATCAAACTGATTCATGAATTCCAAAAATTATCTGATCCAATTTCAAGATTGCCTGCCATGTATCTCAATATACAGTAACAGCACCTAGTTCAAATGAATACATAAAAATCTAGTTGTAGTAATAATAATTCTGTGGTCAACCGCTTTTGTGCCGCGGTACATACGACAAATAACTCGAAAAAGTTTATCGCCGGGTACGGAGCCTTCGTTTGCGAAGTAACCAGCTTAAACTGTCATAAAATTGCTTTGACGGCATTACTCACTGTCTTCACTTTATTCTACACATTCGGTGGAGCCTAACTCACCATAATTCATAAGTTATGTATCAAAATAAGACTCGGCATTTTCTCATTGCCACCACGTGTGGTTGTTTGGGCGCCATGTTGACCTCGTTCTGAACCGTGGGAAAAATGGATCTGGCATGCACTTCGTCAGAGTCTGTCGCACGTGCTCCAGCAGGCAAGCACGTGTTTGATTGGGGTTTCAAGTCACTTGGGTCAATGCATCCTTGGAACCACTCGTTATCACGCGAGAGCTTACGGAAGCTAACGAACGTGCGAGCGCTTACGGAAGCTAACAAACACGCTTTGTCAAGCGGAAGTGGCATGAGAGTTACGGCGATCGATGTAAATAGTGGCAAAATGATTTTTGAGCCGATAAAAAAAGCAGTAGCCCGACACGGGCCCGTTCATTAAAGGTATTAGTTGCCCGACAATCCAGCTTGGTTGCCCCGGGCTTTCGGGCTTGCCTTTATGTCGAGCCCTGTGTCCCTTTTTAGTTTCGAAGCAATTGGCTTAATGGTTTCAGAGATTTAAAAAAATTTTGCTGAAAAATGCACAAATAATTCGGCAAAATCATTGGAGCATGACCAGTTGAACAAACTTAGTAGACAGTTCACACCCACTGAAGGTACCCCCCCCCCCCAAGTTTGAAGCAAATCTGGATGACAATTTTTGAGAATTTGAAACTATGAATTGTGGGTGATGCTGGGTAGATGGACCTCCACAAGCCTCAGCTGCCTGACAGGTGAGCTGAAGTACAAAATAGCACACTGAAGGTATGCACAAAAAGATGGTGACAGGGTGACAGTTCTGTGTTCAGTTGACCTACTAATGATCTGAAAATGACTGAAGTGTGAAATAATATCAACTGAAACTAAAAAGCCATACTGTTAAGCAATACTACAAGAACTAAATGACTGCATTCACAGTAATATCCCTGCTTTACAATTGCTAGTGTGTATTCTTACTGATCATTACATAATTTTAAACAATCATCATACAGTGGCAGTGCCAGCCAGTGAACACCTTGATACAAACCAAGCCAAGGGACACTTCAACTAAATTTAACACCACCACCACCACCCCCCTAATTAACTCATTCCATACCAGTCCCTAGTTTTTCCATATTTTTACCTAGATTTAAGACAACAATTGCATATTTAAATTCTTCATTCAAAGGGCATTCGTTCAAGTACCAACATGCCTATAGTCTTAAGTCGGCGGTTCTGGCACTACCTGACAAGTCATGCTGCAGCTGCAGCATGACTTCCCAGGCAGAACCACTGACCAAGGCCTGTGAGCATAATATGGAATGAGTTAAAAAAATTGTTGTAGTACCACCTATTGAAAGTACTTAGTGGTCCTACGCAGCATCATATGCAAATGACCGAATGGTATTAGAGACACCTTTTTTCCGCAATGCCCCGCCCGTCTAAGTTAATGAGAAGATCCAAACTCCTTACCTCATGTGTATAAACTCTTACTGGGATTCCAAAGGCTCTGGCCAGACCAAAGTCTGCCAGCTTGATCACACCATTGCTGTCAATTAGTAGATTCTGTGGTTTCAAATCACGATGAAGTACTCGTCGTTGGTGGCAAAAGAGAATGCCTTGCAGGATTTGGTAGGTGTAGCTCTAAAATGACAAGAAGTGGGTTAACCTAACTGTTTCATATGCGTATTATTCTTTTTCCACAGCCTAACAATTAACTGCTGAGAACAGGCAAGGCATTGTTTACTGTCTGAAACATGCCTTTGTAAATGTGTCTGTGGCTTGTTTCATCTATACTCAGATTTCTCACCTAGTTTTACTTAATCCACCTTAGAAGTTAATTAATTGAAAGAAAGCAAGCAAGAAATAAAGAAAGAGAAAATGGAAGGACAAAAAGAAATAAAGGGATGGGAGAAAAAGAAACAAAAAAAAAAGAAAGAAAAGCTCCTCTGACAATTTTTTTTATTTGCTCAAGCAGCATAAAATACCCAAACTATGATATCCTGAAAAATGAAACTTCTGATTTAACTAAAAGAGTCAAACATTCAGTGGTGATTAGAACTAGCTACCTCCCAAGCACATCATTCCACAATTAAATTCACTCAAAGTGCACTTCAGATGTGCTCTTGTTGCATTGAAGCGAGTTCGAAGCACAAGCGCAAGAACCACATTTAATGCATAAATTTTGCTCTTTATTGAAAAGAAACACATTTAATACATAGCTCAATTTTCCCATTTAAACAGAATGAAATGGTGCACATGTACAAATGCAACTGTGTCATATTTGCGCATAAAACACCAAATGCGCTTATATATGTGAGATCGTTGATCAGTCGCATTTGAATGAAAATAACTGCGTGCACTCAACAACTAAAATGGCAAGGTTGCTACGCAACAGATATAAATGATGCAATAGGCTGGGAAAGTTTCGAAGTCAAGTAACCTGTCAAATCTTATTGTCTTGCTTATTTAGAAAAGTTATTTAAAATTAGCGATTGGATTTATTGAAATCAAAACTGACATGTTTGGCAAAAACAATGCTTCTGACATACAAGTACAGTCACAAGACATTGCCTTATCGGTACCAAATGTACAGTGAATATCCTTCAGAATGTCTTGCAATCCAAACAAAAAGCTTCAGAAGAACTATGAGAGTCCTAATCCTACGGAAATATCAAAGTTTTTACATTTTAATAGCAACATTCAATCGCGTTTTTCTGTGTTGGGCAGGGAAGTTAGTTCTGATCACCACTGTATATACGCATGTATGAATGACAGCTCAGTCAGGCATATGACTGGTTTCACACATTCTGCTTGTTGATCACGCCACCATCATTATCAAGAACTACATAGCACTGAAGTATAGTGGTCTTCTACTTGTACTGTCAAACAAAATGCAGTCGTATAAGAGGCACTACAAGACAGGTCCAATCTCTGGAGGCAAAAATAGTCAATGCTACACATTCTGTCTGAGGAAGGCCTCCATACAACACACGGTCAGTGTACAATCAAATTAATTTTTTTTGTAAACTTCATATAAGTGCAATGACAATAACATGTGCACTACATCTTTCGCTTATTTGGGACAAGGAAGAGACTTATTTTGACCGCTGGTAAGCAGGCTTCCATGTACATATTGCCAGGTACCTTAACAAGCATGCTGTCCATGTACTGGCCGCTGGGGATGCTGTCCATGTACTTCTTCAGGTCCATGGAGAGAAACTCAAATACCAGATACAGCTTGTTCTCTTGCATAAGAACATCTTCCAAACTGTAAAAACAAGAAAAAACATCAATGCAACCAGCATTTCACAGCAATTTGTTGTGAAGCCACAAGGGGCTCCCAAGTATTTCCTGTACTCCCATGACTCCCCCAGTTTCAGCAGCTAACTGGCAAATGTATTATTATTTCCATATTTGTTGATAATACTTACCTATCCACCACATTTGGTATCTGATCTCTTTATATCGTTATCTACTCAAAAACTTTACCCCATCAGAAATATTTCTCTGTATATGTTCCTCTGGACTGGAGGCCAATGGGGTGCCCTCGGTAGACTGACTTTGTCCTCTGGACTGGAGGCCAATGGGGTGCCCTCGGTAGACTGATTCTGCCCACGCTTGATCTTAAGTATTGATTGATCAAATCAGTTTTTCACAAGACTAACCTCGGAATGATCTGATGAATGGTCGGCTGAAAGGGATTTTTGTGTTGTGGACAGGTAAGATTACTAACAAGTATTGAAATTACTATCAATTTCCCAAATTTGTGTCATAAAACATTGCCTATCCACTACACTTGGTAAATTTACCAACCACATGGAGGAGGGAGCTCATTAGAGACTCCAGGACAGAGGAATTGTTTCTCAAAGCACCTCACTCAGAACAGATCCCAAAAGGGACGCATAATCCTTGTATTGACTGCAGGATGGCCCCCAAAGGAAATGGTAACCAGAGGATCCTAAATTTAATCATGCCTTACACACACACAGGATAAAAGTATACTTCTAAGAGCCAAAAGTTGTCCCTCCACATAGGACAAGTGCCGCAAATAAAAGTCTGATAATTGTTAAAACTGGGAAACTTCTTCACATTATAAAAAGTTAACAATATTTTCTTGATGGTCAAACTTTACCAAGCATATATTCCTCCTTTATAAGACCCAGTTTGGAACATGGAAGTCCCATTTGGGATGGCTACATGGCAACAGATGCCGACAAACTCAAGAGAGTTCAGCTGACTGCTGCCATAATAGTGACAGGTTCAATGTACGGAACATCTAATTGCTAATTTCTATGAACTAAGTTGGCCAACATGAGCGAACCATAAAGAAATTACAAGGTTGTCACTAATGTATGAAATTATAAATAATTTAACTCCAAATTATTTACAATCCATTATTCCAAATATTCATATTCCCGAAGCTTTGAACCGTGATACTGAACAGATTTGAGATACCACATTTTACAGCCCGTACCAAGAAGTCATTTTTCCCATCTACAGTACGTCTCTGGAATGAATTACCTTTAAATATTTAGATGTTCATCATTTGTCATCTTTATAAATAATCAAATCAAAATTACTTCCATACTGTGGTCACCAGGGGGTGTGCCCTAATTGGTATAATTGGGTGATAGATATACATGTACCTCTGTTTTGCATACTCGTCTGCACCTAGGTAGGAGTCAGCTGAACTCCAATCTCTTCAAAATTGGAGTGAAAGCGAACCCCAGCTGCCAATGCGGCGCAAAATATGAAGATACATGGCACTTATTTTTCTCTTGCCCTCTGTATACAACAGCACAATCAAAATTACATACTGTTATCCCAAAGTATACTTCTTTTTCATTGAAAACTATTTCTTATGATTTAAAAAATTGCACCTCATTAGCGAATATTCAATTTTTTCTGCTGTACAGGATTTCATAATTCTTTCTAATCATTTTTCCAGGCAGGTATGGGTTAATTGATCTATAGATACAATCTCTATCTGGCATACTGTCAATTTTAGGTACCATGCACTGAAATTGATTACTAGATATCATGTACTGAGCTAAAGCATTTACTTCATAATTTTGAAGTATGCCCCACTGTCTGTCCTTGTCTAGCTGTACTGGTCTTCTTGACTTTATTCTGACACACAACCAGTTAGCCCGACGGAAGTTGGGCTTCCTGGCTGTGTGGCGTTTGTGCGTCTGTTGATGTCCTGTTTACTCGCTGTCCTTTTTCTCAGGAGAGGGATTTATATAGGCCCCCACGCTTTTCCCAATCACGTACATTGTGATATGGTTTAATGTATTATTGAAATATAATGAAAATATGTTCAAACCAAATAAAAGTCTGAGAAAGTATTGCGGCACCTCCACTGGGATGCTGGCACTATGTTGCGAAAGGGCATCCCTGGAGGAGGCGATGGCTCTAACCCCATGAGCTCTAGTCTGGTGCAATTTTTTGAGCTCCGGGATCTTGTCTGCTACCAAAGAAGCCAATTTGATTGCCCAAGTGAACAAGCTTGAAACAATATTTAGTTTCCCAGAGAATCCAGTGAAACTGAAGTCTTTGTCTTTAGTGATAGACATACGGGGCATGTACCTTTCCTGATGGGATCCATTTTTCTTAAATTGAACTTAAGTGCTCAATTGGACAAAGTTATATGTCAGAATCCTATAATTCCAAATAAGCAGACTAAGCCTTGGAGGAAAAGCCTACGAAGGCAATGATCTGCAAATAGGGAGAATGCATCTTACTCATGAACAGAGCCTTAGGCTTCAAAAATACTTTGTGTGGTTCTCTGACCGACTTGGGCTGGTGTTAGCCATTACCCATAGGCTAATGATTGTGAAATTGGTGAAAAGAGTTTACAACCTTTTTGCTAAACTGGCTAAAGAAATTTTTGTTACTCCATAGCTTAATAATCAGTTTGACTGTATTTTCACCAGTCTTTTGGAAAAGTAAAAATACCCAGAGCTCTTCTATATGTTAAGTTTACAGTAATTTAATTATCAAAACTCAACAGAAGAAATAGAAAAGATCCTGATGGGCGATAATAGAGGTTTTACATACAGAAGTTTCAAAAGCTTCTCTAGAGCTTCAGATTTTTCCCTTACTTATACAGTAATCGATTTTTTTTGTTCATAGAAAATATTTTACTACATACTTTGTAATCTATAATCCTGAAGCTCCAACAGTGCAGATTTATCTCTTCGGTCTGATGCACATGGCATTTTCAGCAATTCCTCAAAGTGACACTAGACAGGGCTAGAAATAGGGCTTATCCGCTTGTCCGTACTAAGTGAAACTTGTGACGGACAAGAAAAATTGCCAATGCACTTGTCCAAAATTTACATACAGTTCAATTAGAATTTAAGACTCCACTTGGTTGGCGGACAAGTGAAAATTTTTCCTTATGTCTAGCACTGCTAGATAACACACTACTCAGTAAACCATGACAAGCACCACATGCATTTGTGCTGTGTTAGGTGAATTCAGTAATTTATAAAGTGGGCCTACATGTATAAGAAGTAAAAAATACTTTATTTGATGAAAAAAGGAGCCTGGAGAGGTCTATCACTAACCCCTACCACACCTTTCTTCGGCATTAGGAAGGGGTGACTGACTGTAAAACGCTGGTGACTGCCAGTTTAGAACCCTCCTTACTGCCCTTTTCTGCAACAGACCAAACCACCACCTGGAAGTTCCCCAGTGATCCTGTCACCTTTGAGACAGAAAACTGAATAGCAGGATTTGACAAAGGAGGTGGGCCTAACTCAGTAAAAGCACATTCCAGATTTGAACTATGCTATCTTCCATACAATGAGAGTCGAAACCACAGAGTACCCACAAAATAGAAAACAACATGGATGCAAAAGCAGCCAAAGAGAAAACTGATGTGATTGGTCTTACCTGAGGTCAAGTACGGGGCAAAGAGGTTAGGCAGTGGAGAGTGCCCCATTGGCCTCAGTCCAAAGGAGCATATCTGGAGAAACAGTCTCTGGTTGGATAAGTTTGGGAGTAGATGTGATCTAAAGAGATCCTATACCAAATGTAGTGGATAGGGGGCCCTCATGATCAAACTTTGGAACTCAAAAAGGTACATAAACAACATCAAGTTCAAATACACTTACTTTCCATGCACAAAAAAATGAAAAATAAAAAAAAAATAAAATAAAATAAAATACAATTTATAAAAATCTTAAACATACTACTCTGGATCTGTCATCAGTTCCCCAAATTCCTGTTTAAAAGCACAATGAACTGTAACCTTACACAGAGCGGGAATTTATTTTCATGATTCCATTTGTCAATGGTACCAGGAATATTAACTTTCCAACAAAATTGGGATAACATCACTCATCTTGATGATGTTCATCATTCTGGTCATTTGCTTAGTATGCATCTCACAACAAACACCTTCAAGTCTCAATTCACAACATAGTTTTATGAACCATGGGGATCATTTTTTTTCTTGTCCATGTGACAAATAAAGTTTGAAAACTATTTGATCTAGATACAACAGGACCATAAACATTTTCTCACCCTGCTTTTCGATGTCAGAACAAGCTGTACTTAATGCTACTAGGTAAGACCTGTTATGAGAGCCCACCCCTGTGACACATCCAAAAGTGGTCACATAAAGCAGGTGGTCTCCCAAAGGTTGAAAAACAGGTTTTACTGTCTAGGTAAAATAACACTGGAAAAGTGGATATAGATACAAATGCTCCCAGTCCTAACAATTAAAGTCTGCCAAAACAACTCACCACACAATATTTGGATGCTGAAGTTCCTTCAGAAGTGATATTTCACGAATAGCAGTAGATGGCACTCCTTCCTCCTCACTTTCTAAACGTATCTTTTTCAGTGCCACCGTACGCTGTGTCTTTTTGTGTTTTCCCTTGTATACCACCCCATATGTACCTAAAATAAAACGTTTGATATAGAACAACACAAGGCTGAATTCTATTTGCTGAATCAAGATGTCAATTAAGGGCAGTCTATTACAGTGTACATAGCAATACACAGTGACCAGGGCCCAAAACTATTAGTATTACATGTACTGGTAACCAGATTACCCGAGGTACCTGACAGCAGTGCTGGGTAACCAGCTTATGTAGGATGGTTTCCTGGTCAGGTAATCCAAACATTTTACCTTAACACCTACATATTTTGTCACTCACATAAATGCAAATATTGCCATTTTTTTTGCTACATATTCTTCTCTGTCTCATTAGTTTATCGAATTACTATTTCGATCAGCCATACTTTGATTTCACAAACACTGAAATTGGTAAGCGGATGTTGTTATCAGAGGTTTATGTGGTGTGCATGGTGCAAAATGCAATGCTGTGTAGTGGGGTGTCTTGAGTTAACTGCACATGGGCAAGCCGTCATGGCCCAAGGACCCGATGCACAGATGCCACTCACTTACACAGATTTTACCTGAAATGTGATCAAAATTACCTGAAACCTATGTACCCCTCTTTGTTTCATCAAATTTGAGCTGTTCTGACAAAATTGAGGTGATTTTTTTTTTTTTAGCTCAAGAAAAGGCAAATTACATGAATTCAGGTAAAATCTTGAAAAGGGGCATATCTGCTGATTGAAACAAGAATTGCAGCAGACAGGGCTTAAATTTTACACCTCATGAAGCATTCTAAATACACTTGCTCAGATCGAATTTCAATTTGTACAGTGTTTTTACAATCAAGTACTTCACATTGCTATGTGTTCAAGTGACAAAATGCAAAAGCACAATGTTATTCAGCCAGATACTCATCTCATTCAATACGAGACATGCATATTAATTTCCCGCCACAACTGCACTCCTGACTGCCTAGTCTCGCTTGGCGAGATACGGGTCTGTACCTTTGGGGACAAGCGGAATATAACTAATATTTTAGAAACAGCGAATACTTATTAAAGGCAAATAGAAAGTATATATGGCTCGGAAAGTACTAGATGCATGCCAGTTTGGCATTTGTGAACTTAAATCCCCCCCCCCCCCAAAGTTTTGTGAAAATGGCCCTGTCTCTGACAGTGATGTGACCCGCACGTCCCCCGTGATCACCTGCCATCAAACCTGTGCTTTGTGGCTGGAAATTAATTTGCATATGTCATATTATTATGCCATTTTCAGTCGTCAGATGACAAAAATCGATATATCCAGCTGTAAAAGTTATAGGAAAGACTGCAACAAGAAAACATTGTTTTGTAAATTAATTCAGAATTTAGTATTACTGAGTCAGCAATACCAAAGAATGAAACAAAAGATAAGAAGTGATTTCTGTTTAAGACTTTACAATTTACTACCATGACTACCTTCAACTTACCTTCTCCTATTTTCTCTATTTTTGTATAATCTTCCATGTCTGTTTCTTAATATTGTTTCAGTTTTTGCAAGAACCTGCAAAAAAAAGGGAAAGAAAAGTAAATAATTAATTTCAAAAACAGCAAATGATACGCATGTATGAATGCACGTTCCTTGGTTTCTGTATTTGGTTCCACTTTTGAGACTTCACAGTTGTTGTACTTGTATTATTTAGCATATAATTATTTTTTATTTATTGACTATTGTTATTATTTTGTAGAGCTCTATCAATTTTGGTGTTTTTTCCTGTGAAAGCTGGTTTCCACCCTTAATAAACGTAACGCGACATAAGGGCACATTACTTACATTACATCACAATTTCATGTGACCTAAAGAGACATAAGGACCTCGTGTAAGATTTGGGTTTGATTCAACTTTTACGTTACGTGCTTATGTTATGTCAAGGCTGAAAACAACATTGACGAAACGTAAGCAATATTATTAATTCATTTTGTCCAATGAAATATTAGGGTTCTAATACATTTGCAATCCTTCCATTTGCTGCTGCCACCTTCAATCATGGTGACCTTCAATTCTAAGAATGAATTTGATGAAATCTTGGTGGATGTAATTCATTAATACTGTGCCCTGTATGATGTAAAGTATCCATCATAGTTGTAAGCAAGTAAGTGTGCACAAACACAATGCATGAAAAGCCATTGCGGGCACCATGCAATGTACTGGTAGGTCAAAGGTCTGGGGATGTCCAGATTCCATGATTTTTTTTTGTCATTTTCCGCTTCTCAAATTAAAAATTCCATTTTCTCAAATTGATAATTCCGTTTTAGGTATTTTATCCACTCTACAACTTATACCCTTGCCACACTAGACAAACATCTCGGGGTCAGTCCGAGATTAACTTGAGAAACCCGGCCACACTGTGAAATTTTACCCAGGGATGATATCGAGTTGATGTTCCAGGCAAACCCTGGATGATGAGGGTTTAATGCGAGATCTTGGCTCGGGATGGGCTCCACAGGGGGTGTATCTGGTAACGGTGACCTGGCTAATGAGATAAACAGCTGCCCTTTGACATCAGCTAAGGACATTCCTGACCTGTCTGGGGTTAGAATCTACAGTGTGGCCCCAACAACCCGAATGCAGCTGGAACCACCCTGGGAGATCAGACTGTAGTGTGGCAAGTTCTCTCGAAATAACCTGCCCCGGGTACTTCCCCAATCATTATCTCGGGTCTATTGTGGCAGCAGTATTAGGAAGGACTGTTTGAGGCTGGTATTGTTTGGCGTCCGTCGCCACGCTGCATGGCTGCCATATTGCTGGCCAACTTCGGCAGGTAGTAAATAATAGTCCCGCACAAAATGAGGCTGGCCGCCGGCATTGGGTAGTTTATCTAAATTTGTCACCAGAGGTCTCTGGTAAATCATTGCTTATTAGAATGGAATGGCGGTGATCACAAAGGATGAGTTATGTGAATTTACTTCAAATAAAGCTTGGGAATGGCTGACAATAACAGGAAAAGGTTGCAGTTTTGGAGAAATGTATAATTCCGTTTTATTTTACCGATTCCGTGATCGCGGAAACTGGACATCCCTAAAAGTCAAGCCATGACGAAAAGTAAAATTTGTAACTATTTTGTTGATTAATGACTTTTGAATATTCACCCAAAATGAAATGTGATTGGTTGAACAGAAATGTTGTGCTAAGTTACGCGAAGGTGGAAACTCCATTGATATAAGGTTGACGCAACGTAAGACAAGGGTACTTGACAGAACATAAATTTCTTATTTTACATCAAGGGTGGAAACCAGCCTTTACAGCATTTTTTCTCTTACATCATAATTTGAAACCAACCACAATCATTCTACCTGAAAATTCCATGTACCAAGGCAGATATATGTACGTCTGCATCCATGCAACACAGCTGAAGTGTTTCAATTCAAATCATTCAGAAATCTGCATGTTTAATGTGCAGTGCAGAGCAAAGATTAAACTCGCATGAAAAGACAAACACTTCACATACTCTGTACCTTAGGCCAAAAAAATAAAAAGTGTGTTTGAGGTTACATGCCAAAAATAAATAGGGTAGGTAGGTAGGCCTTTTTTTTTTTTTTTTTAAATTTTTGCTCTCACAACAGAAGAAAAGTGACTTTAAATGGATAAATTGTGCATTTCATGAAGAAAATCTGCCTAGATTTTTTTTTTTTTTTGAAAATCAATAAAAAGTTTTAGGGTAGGGGGGTTTGGACAAGGGTTGGCAGGGAAACCCCTAACACAGACTTTTTTGGCCTTATTTTCACCAGTGTCATCACCTTCATATCCAAAATCTTCAAACACTTTTACACACATATACCATTCAACTAGAATACTGCACATGACCTGGAAATAGTATCAGTGCAATATGAGCAGCAGTTTCACTCTATGCTTGCATCTGTTGCTTCAATGTGCTGCTGTTATCACATGACAATGTAATGCACCCCTTCAATGTGCTGCTGTTATCACATGACAATGTAATGCACCCCACCCCCTACATACACAAAAGCCTTAATACTGTAAACAATTACCCCTATTACATAAGTAGAATTCCTCTGAAAAGTTGCATGTGATTGATGTTATCAACTGAACAAAAGGACGGTGATAGTCCTGTGCTTAGCTGACCCTGAATGTATAGACTGAAGTGGTTCTATGAACTTCAGAATAACATCAAAGTCACCTTTGTTTGAGACCATCATCACTGCTTGTAATATCAATCTTCACTTATACAGTTTACAGTTCATTATTTAAAGGAAGTGACAGAATCCATTATCATGAGGTTTTACCAAGCCTTCATTTAGTAATAGCAGTAAACCTTATTTATAGAGGGTTAAACCTGGTAAGCTGACGTTTATCTTCCCCAGGGCCCTCTTGCATGCTCCACTCAATCAATCATTCACACACCTGTGTGCGGGGACCTGTCCTGAGTGCATTTTTTATACCAGCCACTACTGAGTCAGGGGACTTGCAGCCTCAGTCACCGCCCGACATAATCAGGCACAGGTCACCCAAACATGTCCCACTAAGCCTTTGAACAATCAAGTGGTCACTGCATGTGAAGCGCCAGGGACAAATCCCTTTGGATCGGCCAGGAGTTGAACCCGTACCGCTCGCGCACAAAGTGAGAACCGTAACCACTTAGCCACAGCGGCTCTTCTCATTTCTGGGGTTGCCATGGCTCCCTATCTCCAGTTTTTGGGGTCCAACATTCAAAAATGGGAGTCTCATACACATTACAACAATGATTTCATACGAGAATGAGAATCTGCCCACAATAATTTGAAACAAATGCAACAACTTATCAATGACTGTTTACCAATTGTACATGGAGTGCAACACTGTGGTAAAAAGAGTCAAAATTGTGACAGTACACATATGATTCATATTTAACTGAAATTTGACTCAAAAGTTTTGGCTCCATAGAATCATAAGCGCAGCTGGTTTTCTTGAAAGATCAAATCTATACATATCTTATCACCGCATACATCTAGGTCTATACACTGTTGCTCATATATATTAATTATATCAAGGCCAAGATGAAACTGAAACCCCTGCTGATATTAGAGTGTATGTCTTAAGGACATACAGTAGTCCCTCCTTTGAAAGACCACTCCTTTGGGAGACCACCTCCTTTGAGAGACCACAGTTGCTAGGTCTTTCTGTAGTACTTTTCATGTTATTTATACCTCCTTTGAGGGACTACCTACTTTATGTGACCGCCTTTTGGGTGGCACTAGGGGCGGTCTTTCAAAAGAGGGACTACTGTATCATCGAAAGAAAGTCTGGTGAAAGCCATTTTCAATGAATGGTCATATTGTCGAACGCTAGAAGGTGGAATGGATACATTCCTGAAGTGACAGTATGCTGGTTAGACAAAAAGTCGAAAAGACATTTGGTTGAATTTGGGTTGCAATTTCGTCGAAAACTGACATCCAAGATATGCCAACTTTGGCTTGTTATTGGAAGACATGTGACGAATCAACCCACTACCGACAATGCCTGAGGCACGGCCATCACCACCTTCAGCCATGTTCAAACTCACATGGAAAATTGCACATTTGTACGACCAATGAATTTCCCAATTGATCTAATTTGTTTGGCAAATCTATTCAGAATACAAGTCATTAAGACAAAGACAAAGCATGTGTGCATGGTAGTTATCATGTTTGATTACACATAGTTTGGACAGATCATCAAAAGACAATCAGCAACAATCATTTCCAGCCCTGTTGGTGACATGCTGATTCATTATCATACATGTTTATTCGACCATGTCGGTTTTCGACAAACTGTTGTTTCAACCAAATTAGCCTTCAACCAAGTGTACATTCAACTAAAAGGAAATAGAATTTGACGATCTGTCCGAAAGCTGGAGTGCACAACTACAGTACAGGAATTGTCAATGGAGGTGTGTGACTTGCTTGCTTGTATGTATGCTCAAAATCAAGCCCACATGAACTTTCTGGGTTGATAGATACAAAAGTTGGCCCAAATGTTTGTTTGACAGTTCCATACTTTGAGCATCGCTGTTGCAGTATTTTCTCAAATTGAGAAAAAGGGTTATGCGTAATTTAAGAATAAGGTATTTATGACACTGGACCTGTGGAGCAAACATCTATTTTCATTTTTTTTTTTAAAAAGCAGGAATATTACCACAGGGCCTGCAGTGCAAAAATCTCGACCAAAAGTAGGAAAATTCAACATTGAAGGATTTGGCCTACATCATGGGCTTGGATCCCCTGAAATTTAATAAGGCCTTTTACTTCACCTGTTTAGCCCCCAAATCTGTAGTATGCAGAGATTTCACCTAACCCTACTTGCCAAATAGAACCGTGAAATAATTTGGGACATGAGACTGCATTTTGAGCAGTTTACGGTTAGTTGTTTATGCCCATATTCCATAAGCACGTACGATGTGTGATTGCCAATATTGGTCTTTTTGTTTCAGTATTGGCGATGTTATTAATGTTGGCATTAATCATGACCAAATAGCATCAAGTGGTCAGGAGAGCAGGAACAGGAGGGTATTCCCCGTTTACCTGGTCTCGCTTATGCTTAAATGTAAGTTTCCTTGCATGTTTTGGCGTCTTTTAAGTCAAGAGCCTTCACAAGCTTGTTGTAATTTCATGTGAAATACATTATATATCTAACTTGTTGACATTTCAAGCCCCAGTGGTGAAGCCATCTCAACCTCGTTTTCCGAATCGCAGAAAACGTGCTTGCACATGTTCCTTTCGCGAGATCCGAAGTCAAAGAATGTGCTCAGTTTACTCATAACTGCGATTGACACACACATTTTACTTTATGTACTGCTTCAAAAGATTATCTCCACGCACCAAAGTCACAACAAACCTCTAAATGTGACCAATACACTTACGTTTTGGAGAAGAATCCGTGAAGTTGCCAGTACACCAGCTCAGAATTCACTGTTGCCGCTCCGTTCGAATAAACCAATCAAATTTGTTGAAACATAATGTACGTTTTCGATAGCCAATGAATGAGAAGCTTTCACAAATAGAAGTTCAGCCTCGATTTGAAAAGCGTCCATGGTTAAGTTCAAAGGTCATAGCACTATGAAAACTCCAGAGACATCTGACGGAAAATATGTTCTAATCTTAGTTTTTATTTTTACCGGATGAGGGAGCAAGTGTTTGCAAGTGAGCTGCACAGTAAATGAGTAATCCATTACTAATGGAAAATATCATTGCAAACGTTGGACAATTTACCAACCAGAAATATTTACATTTCACAACACACAATTTCATCTTAATTTTTATATGTTTGTATTCACTCTCAGCACCAAATGGTAACCAAGAATATGATGACAACCATTCTACTGGTTGCCCCTGTGGCACACGTTCGTGTTTTTTATTTTCTTTTTAATCCACTACAAATTGCACACCATTTAGAGTTTTATCTAGTGAACTACAGTACAAATTTGTAGCTTCTTAAACGACTTGAAAAAGCACGTGCAGCCACCATTTTAAAGTAAGATATTGGGGTTCCAAAATTACAAAGGTTGAAAAATACTAATCAGTAAAGTAAACATGTAACTTTAAAAACACACACACACACACACAATCCATATGTTAATAGGAAAATTGTGTTTTTGCCACTCAAGGGTCAGTTCATCAATTGCATGCAAGCACAGAAACTAAGCTGTATGATAGAGGGAAACATGGTGCTGCACATTTTTGATGATGTTACAAAATCTGTGCCATGGAGAGTGACTCGATAAGTCAATGCTTGACTTCTTTCACAATCCATGTAAAACAAATGTGTCTATACTTTCAAAATCATAAAAAAATCTAAAAACCATTGGAGCAAGACCACTTAAATACACTTGGCATAAACCCACCCAAGGTACACCTTGACCAATTTTGAAGTGAATCTGGTTGACAGTTTAGGAGAAGTCCAAAGCTTGAATTACTCCTGCAATCCCCACAGACTTGCATGGTAATCAATAGGCATAGACGCATGAAACAGATGCCTTCCCAAGTACACAGAATTCTGTGTGCGTCAATGGGCAGCTCTTTATTGGATAAAGAGCTGTCCATTGACATCTGCTGCATTGTGCACACTTGGCAAGGCATCAGTTTCATGAGTCTGTGTCAGCAGGAATACATGCATCAACCGACATGTTCACAAATTGAAACATTAGTTAAAAATCAGGTATCTGGATTATTACCACCTAGTGAAAAGTTAGCTGAACCTTCACACCAGCTACATTTCACCAGGTTCAGAACATTCTGGGTAACTCTTTTGGAGAAGATGACAATAGTTTTAACACACAAAGTACCATAAAAACAGGAAAAAAAACTCAATGTCACCTGTTTGACAAATTAAGGTTCCAGAGTCCTCAGAGGTGTCCCCATGCAACTTCAAAGCAATTACCAAGGTGGTTTTTGCACAAAATTGTTTTAAGATTTTGCCCAAAATATACAAAAAAAATTTAAAGGATCAAAAAAAAAAAAAAAAAAAAAAATCAATGGAGCAACACCATTTGTTCCAACTGCATGAACATAGACCCACCCAATGTATATTACTGCCCAGTTTGAAGCGGCTGCGGCTGCATGATTGTGTTGGAGAAGTTGAAAATGTGACCTACCATTGCAAGGCACATTGATTTGCATTGTAATCAATAGGAATGTATGCATCAACTGGGAAGTACCCAAACTGGAAAAAACTCTGAACTCTATTAACAGCCCTCTTAAAAAAGGATTTCTTGGGTATGAAGCTGCCTAATCCATTGCTCCCAACAATGTTTTTCACAGAAGTGCAATTCCTATTATATCATTGGTTTTGGAGTTTTTTCACCTTCATTTTCTTTTGTTTTTTAGCACCTAGCTGGCCTGCCAAGTTACTCGTGACTTGTGGAATACCGTGAATACATTCATTGATTGACATCCTTTCTAATCTTTTAATGTCTTTCTTAAACAGAAGAAGCTGGCTGTCGCTCAAACAAATCTTTTAAATCCAGACCCTTACTTCTTTGAGGGATAAAAAATTATTTGGTTTAATACATGGGCCCAAGCTGGAAAACCAAGGAGTGGTGAGCTATACAAATGTTACAAAGGTACTAAAAAGCTTTTCAGGCAAAGATCAAGAATATTTCATAGACAATCAAGAAAAATGTTATTTTGCAAGGTGTTATTTTTCAAGGCTCGACTCCCTCTTTAGACAGAAAAAGAAAGAAGACATTATCCTGGAACAGGATTAAAAAACAGAAAGCTAACAGAATAAATTCTTGTTTACCAGAAAAGCAATTTGCTGCATATTATGACAGTGTTATGAATGAGATCATCAGTTTGACTGACACACACAAAATGTTGCATGAGAATGTTCAAATTCACTCTAAGGAGCATCACTGGGTATTACATGAGGTCGAAATATCTGCACATTTAAGGTGGAAGGTCTGAAGCCGCACCTTTAAATAACCTCTAATCACTTTTTCATGTTTTTGTATAGTCTGATACTTAAACTACATGCTCCCGAAAACTCAGATGTGTGAACATAAAATTTATATGAGATACTTGATCTCTAAACTTTTGTTTACATTGAAAAGTTTAAACAGTGACGGACACATGGCTTTGTTTGCATGGGCATGATAATGAACCATGTCATTGTTTGCACAGTCATTAGTCCATGACTGCTGGAAACCAATTGAGCTATTGACAAGGGTCACTCA
This sequence comes from Hermodice carunculata, assembly GCA_964020975.1. NCBI lineage: Eukaryota > Metazoa > Annelida > Polychaeta > Eunicida > Amphinomidae > Hermodice > Hermodice carunculata. Next base: position 121,197,497 of record OZ026613.1, on the reverse strand, counting down.
CAGGAAACCATTAGCCGTGGAGCTAAGAATGGGCCTGTTTAGCCTAATCACTACAATTGTTCTGATTACTTTGAAATTCTCTATTGATGTAAAAACAAATTAGCACAATCAACTTACTGGTCCCCAAATATGGAAAGCCACATGTGAACCCACACCCGAACAAGCCAAGTGTGGTGTTCCCAAGTTAAAAAAGTCGAGATTTAAGCCACAAAATATACTTTTGTTTAATGACAACATCACAGAGGTAAAGCTACAAGTTTATTTCACACAATAATTAAAACACAGGACAGAAGAAATGAGTATGTGTCATATTACAGCCATAAATGCGTAAGAATTGGCAACTTTTTCTTTCAAAGCGATTTTCTCGGAACTGTTTTTTGCTCAACCTCTGCAATTTGTGTCTCCCCTCACAAATGTACAAATTGCCCTATCATATTAAAATTAATGGACATTAAAAGAAAAATATCATATCCAGGAACGGTTCCTGGAATTTGTTTTTCTGACAACACCTTCCATGACTTTTGGAGCAATTTATAGAAGGAAAATGAACAACCTGTCAGAACTAAATTAAAAATTTTATAACTTTTTATTTATGCTATTTCAGGACTAACCATTGAATTCGATCCTAGACATGGACATATATTTTTAATTTATTCTGATTTCAACTGGAGAAAAACAATTTTGTGTGACTTCTGTGCGAAAAATCTGAAAATCCTACCATGTCAGAAATAATGTTATAAAATCTCAAAAAATTCCAATCATGCAAAAAACTCTATGGATATAAATCTATGGATATGTAGTAATCAGAAAATATATAGGTTTAATGTACTTGTGAAAAAATTAAATGGGTAATTGCGATGCAAAGTTGCCAGTCTCAGTGCGCACTAGCTTCACAGCTTCCACCTTAATCTCTACATTAATTGATAATATGAATAGAAACTGCTCACCATTTTTGATGGGATTATGGCAGATCATCTTAATCATGGGAAAAGTGACATACTTTGTAATACACTTGCAAATTTATTCTCAGTTCTGCTCTCTCTCTCAGTGTTGTCCCGTTCATTTTCACAGTAGGAATAATAATGCCACACTGCTCAAAACTTAAAGGTTACAGTGAACCCTCATGGTGTTTGTATCCAATTAACCTTTTGTGCACATGTGCTAAAGTATTTGAATGTGTTATTTTTCCCGATGATAATGCTAGTAATACTCAGTTTGGTTTTAGAGACGGCAGAAGCACGGCAATGGCCTGCTCTTTTATAAACGATGTTATAGCTTATTTTGATGCTCGAAACTTTCCCTCACATATTGCAAGCCTAGGTGCAGAAAAATATTTGGATAAAATTTGACACCCTGGTCTACTTTGTAAATTAAAAGACGTGTTTCCTATCTTCAATTGGATGTTCCTCTATGTATGGTATAACAATATGCGTGCTTTGGTATGAATGAATGAATGAATGAACTTTATTTTCACATAACATACATAAATTACAGGTGACAATGGTATGAGGGCTCTCAGAGGAGTTACAACTCATCTAGCTGGGCGCCTAATATATGTACATACAATTAATGATACAGAAACGGAGGGAAAAAAATGGTAAAGTAAAAATAATAATAAAAATAAATAAGAAAAAAACAAAACAAAAAACCCCCACACACGCGTGCGCATGTGCGCACACACACACACACACGCGCACGTGCGCACACACACACACACACACCAAAAAAAAAACAAAAAACGCTGGCATACCAAATACTTAAGTATTCATACGTACAATAATCATGCTGTCTGAGATCAAAAAATGATACATAAAAAATAAGCCAGCTTTACCAAATACCTAAACAGTTCATATTATGTACAATAATCATGAATGTCTGAGATCAAAAGTGAGATATCAAATATGCTAGCTTAACCAAATACCTAACTTTTCATATGTATAGTAATCATGGTAAAACATGTACATGACGCACCTGAGATCAAGATTTAAATATAAAACATGCATTAATACATCAAAAACTTCTATATTTGAAAAACTAATCATATATCTAATACCGTTGATGTTAACTGCTAAATCACAATAAATTTTTTTCAAAAAAAGTGGATTTGCAGATCATTTACTGGTAGGATAGTAAGAAGAATTGTTTCAGTTGTCTTCTAAATTTAATGTTACTGTCAATGTCTCTCAAATTTTGGGGGAGTTTGTTCCAAAGGTATGGACCCATGAACTTTGTCATGTTGTGACCGTGGGTTGAATTTATCCGTGGAATATGCAAATTCGCATTCTGTCGTGTATTGTATTGATGAATTTGGTTGTTGTTTGTGAAGTAATCATTAAAAATTGCTGGTAATTAACCATTTATTTGCTTGTGGACAAAATTTGTGATAACATGTTCATATATGTGGTGTACTTGTAACGCATTTGCCTGCTTATGTATTACATTTGTTGAGGTTCTTGGGTGCTTGTTTAAAAGAGTTTTCAGTGACTTATTTTGAGTGGTTTGCAGTTTGTTTATATTCGATTTGGAAGTTGTACCATATATTTCAATACCGTAGGAAATGCGGGGGAAAATGAAGGAATAGTATAATATTTTTGCACAGTGTACTGGGAGATGTGTTCTGATGTACTTGAAGCAGTTTATGTATTTTATAATGTTGTTTTGCACTAGTTCGACATGCTCATTCCAGTTTAATTTGTCATCAAGGATAATGCCAAAGTATTTAGCAGATTGTACTCTTTTGATTACATGATGTCCGAAGGTTAGTGTTGAGAATAAATTGTGGTCATTACGTTTTGATGTGAATATGCTGAAGCAGGTTTTATCTATATTCATTGTGAGTTTGTTTACTGAGAACCATTTGTAAAGTTTATTAAGAATTTGTTCGCCTTCATTCCTTAATTCGTTAATGCTTTTTCCTGTTATGAAAATGTTCGTATCGTCAGCAAATAAGCGTACATAATTTTGTCGTTCAATGCAGCACCAAATGTCATTGACATAAATTAAGAACAATAGGGGTCCTAAAACTGATCCTTGAGGTACGCCACATGTTGTTCGGCTGGTTTGTGATTTGATGAACATATTGTTTCCTGTTGCTGAGGTAGCTGTCAAACCAATCTAGAGCTTTCCCTCTGATTCCATTATGTTTCAGTTTTGTAAGAAGAATGTTATGATTTACTGTGTTAAAAGCTTTAGTTAGGGCGATGTATATTCCCAATACATGTTCACCATTGTCAAGATTTTTTCGTATGTTGTCGGTTATTTCGATTAGCGCCAAAGAAGTGGAAAGATTATGTTGAAAGCCAAACTAGTACTTGTACAATAAATTATGTTTGATAAGGAAAGAGTATAGTCTTTTGTGCATGAGTTTCTCCAATAGTTTACCAAAACAGCTCACCAAGCTTATTGGTCTATAATTTGACAAAATGGTTCTTTCTGATTTCTTGTGAAGTGGAATCACTTTTGCAAGTTTGAAGTGGTCTGGATAAACAGAATTGTTAAACGATTCGTTGAAAATCATAGTCAGTGGTTGCACTATCTGGTTTACTGTGTTCTTAATTATTTTTGGCGATATGTCATCAGGTCCTGCAGCTTTTTTGGAATTAAGTTTCATTATTTCTCTTTTAACTTCGTCGGTATCAGTGGGTTTTAAGTACATTGTTTGTGGAGGGGATGGCGTTTTTAAGTATGTGTGAATGGTTTCAGGGTAGCTTGGAATTTTTGAGGCAAGATTTTCACCTACGTTGCAAAAATAGTCATTAAAAAGTTCGGCTATGCGATTTGGATTTGATATTGTTTCTCCGTCCATTATAATTTTTTCTATGCTTTTTTTCGTTTTATGTTTGTCTGGATTTATTATTTTGCCAAAGGTGTCCCAAAGATTTTTTATGGAATGGTTTCTTGTTTTAAATAATTCATTATTGTGTAGTTCCATAGCTTTTCTCAGGGTGGCTGTTAGGGTGTTTCTATATCTATTGCATGATTCTGTATTTTCTAGATTTGGGTTTTCCAGTTTACGTTGGTACATTTTGTTTTTATTATGAATGCATTTTTTCAAGTTTGGTGTAACCCAGCTCTTGTCTTTGGCTCTTTTCCGTGAGAGTCGCTTTTTAGGAAAATTCTCTTCAAAGAGATTGCTGTACGTTGTCACAAATTCATCGCATTTCTCATTGGGTGTTTTGTTCTCAAATTTCACAGTCCAGTCAATGTTAGATAAATCAGTTTGGAATTTACTTATATTTTTCTCATTATATATGCGTATCAACGGTCTTTTTTTCACAATATCTTTCTTTGGTGTTCCAAGTAAGAGAAAGTTGGGTAGGTGGTCCATGATGTCTGTCAGGAGGTTACCAGATATAATGCGGTCATTAATTTCTGATAATTTAAGTTTGAGATAGATATGGTCAATGAGCGTAGCTGTGGTTTCTGTTATCCTTGTAGGTAGAGTGATGCATGGGGTATAATTATGAATAGTCAAATTGTTTATGTAATCTTTTATGTTATCACTTTGCACATTGATAAGGTTAATGTTTATGTCTCCAACCAAGATAACATTTTTCTCTTCATTTCGAAGTAGCTGAAGTACATTGGCTAAATCATGTTGGAAATCTGCTATACTTCCCTTGTTTGGGTGTCTATATATAGTTAAAATTGTATAAGTTGTTTCGGGTGTATGAATATCTACACATACCATTTCTATGTAAGTTGTGCTTTTGACAAATTGTAGTTTCACTTCAGGTCTAACTTTGTAACTTAAACTCATTTCTTATGTAAATACCGACCCCACCAAAATTGGAATTTCCTGGGGGTTTAACATATATAAAGTCATATCCATCCAGTATACCGTAAAGTGGAAAGGCTCTTTCTCATGCGTATTTCCAGTAACCAGAGGTACCTGCCAGGGAAGTATTCTTTCCCCTGAAATTTTTAATATATTTATTAATGATTTAATTCAGGAAATTTCAAGCTGTTGTCATGGAGTCATGGTCGGAAACACTAAGCTGAACTCTTGTACATATGCTGATGATATTATGGTTTTCAGTACTGCGGCTAAGGGGTTACAATGCATCATTGATACATATCATAGATTTTCTCAAATAGGAGGCTCCATATTTTACCCAATTAAGACTAAGTGTTTGACCTATGGAGAATATCTTCCATTAAATGAGCCAAAGTTCTACCTGGGAGATGTTCCACTTAACAACAAAAATATGTTGGAGAATTTAGGTGTTGTTTTTTCTAATAGTTTTTCTAATAAGGAACACTTTGAATAACGCATTACTGGAAATAACTGCAGAAGGTCTTTTTTTAACTTATCCAAGTGTGGAATGAAATATCCTGGACTGAACTTGTCTGTTGGAAAAAAGTTGCATATGGAAAAGTACATGTCAGCCTACACTAATGTACGGTATAGACTGCCTCTCTTTGTCCCATTGAGAGGTCACTCAGCTGGATTCCAGCGAGGACTGCATGATCAAACAGTGTCTTGCACTTGCAAAGAAATCCAGATATTCTAAATTATTAGAAGTTATGCAAGTTAAACTGGTATGGCAAATCAAAAAAGATCATGCTGTCTCCTTATTTCATCGTATGTATAAAGTTGGCCCCTTAAACTTGCTGCTGGTCAAATGTTGTCTGCTTCAGTGTTTTCAACTAACTTCAACAGTAATGAAAAACAATTTGACAGAGAATTGTAGATGAGATCTATCAAGATCGCATGCCCCAGGGCAGCAGCTTTCATTGCCATGGGTTGGCCACTAAGTGCCCAACCCATGCCAAGGAAAGCTGTTGACTCAGACTTAATTCAAGGGGAAGGGGTTAAACCTATTTTCAATTGGGTACAGTTCTGTCCCATCACTTTTCACATTCACCTTGCATGGTATGTGATCATGCAGTGATCTGAAATATCCCCATAAAAATCATGGACCCTAAAGTATACAACATTGTTAAGTAATGATTTGTGTACAATTGTACAGTTGACCATGCTACTTCTGTCATATTAGTGACAACTATAAACTACCACTAAGATAACCTAACACTCAACCATTTAAAATTCTCAAACTAGCAAGATGAAATCCAGAACAGTTTTCTACCTTGTGGATACACCAAATGATCCTTGCTTTGCCTACTCATAATTGAATCCTCATTGCAGCTATGTATTACATTATTATTGTTGATAAACATGTCATTGTCATGAAATCCTGTTCTCCACCGGTTCTGGCATCAAAATCTGCCACCAATATTTTACCTGCTTGAGAAAATTTCACATTACCCCATTCTGAAGAACGGGGAACATTTTCTTTTTGTCTAAATGCATAAGACAAATTCCTGGGGCTCACATATACTGCTCCCATGCACATATCAGAGTCAATTAGGAGGAAAAAAACAAAATCTTGAAAACAAAGCCACATGATATCAGGTTCATATCTATGTTGGGAAGAAGCATTACCGTATTCATCTTAATGAAGGCACAGTGTGCTATGAAAAAATTTCATCCACAAAAGCTGAAAAAATATAGATTCTAAATGTAATAATAAATTCTACCACTTGCTTGAAAACTATGGGATATTTTGGGGGTCCTTTCTTTGAAAAAAATGGGGGGGGGGTGCTTATTAAGATGAATATGGTATGTCTTGAGCTATCTAAGCCAGTCCTTGATCCCAAGAGTTCACTGGATCTTTGTGTACAAGCCTGCAATGTGATGTCCTCCCTTACAAATGATACAGGCTGGTCATGAGTTGGCTTGACCAATCAAAGCAGACGTCTTCCTGGCCACAATGACAGTTTTGATAACTGTGTGGACTTCAGAACCACAGTACTGGAGTATAGGACAATGTTGTTTTAAATGTTGATATAATCTAGTATTGCTTTAATTGTTGTGAGAATAGTGTTGTAGATAAGAATAAGTCTTTGTGAGTCTTTGTTGTTACAATATAGAGTTGTACTTAAGATCAAGTCTTTGTAACTCTTGGTTGTTATTATAGTGTAGTTATGATCAAATCTTTGTAACGCTTTGGTGCTATAATACAGTGTTGCAGTTAAGTCTTTGCAACTCTTTGTTGTTATGATATAGTGTTGTAGTTAGGATCCAGTATTTTTAACTCTTTATTGTAATAATATGGAGTAGTAGTTATCATCAAGCCTTTGTAACTCTTTATTGCTATAATATAGTGTTGTCATTAAGATCCAAGTCTTTGTAACTCTTTGTTGTTATAATATAGTGCTGTAGTTAAGATTGAATTAAGTCTTTATAATTCTTTGTTGAATTCAATCACAGATTTCTGGAGTATTCCCATGATGACAGTTATAGCCTGGACATGACACCAAAGATACAAGCAAATGTGTCAGTTTGATGTGCATAAATTGCGGCTTTCAAAATAGTATCAGCACCAAGATACTTGACCTACTGGCCCAGTTTTGTTGCATGACACACCCATGTATCATGAAGTTTCATGAATCCAAGTCAAACGACAAAGAAGCTACAGTCCAGACACTGATGTATGACAGACAGACAGGAAAAAAGTGTTTGCTGTGTGCCCCTCTTTCATCAGGACGGGGACATCAATGTGATATATTAACTTACAATTGATAAGCTGGTCTTACCAGAAACTTAAAAGTATATATGCAGGCATATGAAGTTTCATCAGGGGTAAATTGACACGGCAGATATGAAAAGAGTTTTCAGAAAAGCTTTTGAGCAAAAGTTTGACATGTTTTGTCTCAACTTAGGCTCCCAATGAACTGTTGTAACAGTAGCTCAGAATATCTTACATTCTTGTAAAAGTAGCTCAGAATGTCTTACATTCTTGTAACAGTACAGCTCAGAGTGCCTTACATTCTTGTAACAGTAGCTGATAATGCCTTACATTCTTGTAACACTAGCTTATAATGCCTTACATACTTTATGGTAACAAGACCCTGGTAATGTGTATTATGTTAAAGTTTATATACAATAAATACACCTGTATCTATAAAAACCATAGTATTTTGTCCTGACTGTCAATGAGCGAACAGAACTCTGTGGAACTTGGGAACCTTTATTGTGAATTTGTGAAGCATATTCTTCCCCAACTTCTGATTGCTGCTGGTTTTCCCAACATATTACATTTGCATGATTCAAGTACCTATTGCTGAACTGCAGGCTTTTGGTACGTTGAACAACATTTATTGTTTGTCTTGTGTCCACGAAGCTTCCAGTCTCCATCTTGTGAGCACCCGCACTTCCTTCCAACTTGTATGGTTGATGCTGGCACTCAGGCTACTGTCAGCATTAAAGCACACACAGTATTACAGTCCACACTTGTACACACCACTTGTTCATTCCAAATTAATCACCAACCAAATTATATCTGTTATGCCACTAATTTGTGACCAGATAAAGCATTCAATTTTACATAAACAAAAATTACTGTTGCTACACACAGACTTGTAATATCATTAATTTCATTTAGAGAAGCAAGCTATATTTACTCCTGTACACTCTCAGTGGATGAATCCACAAAATCCATGTACTCCTTACCAATGACAATTAGAGCAAAGCCTGATCCCAGACCAAATAGTGTACGTAAAATATTGTTACTTGGGAGAAGAGTTTTTGTTGTTGCCCAGAATAACACTGATCCAAAATTGAAGACCATGGCACCAAATACACTGTACATGGTACGATAGTAAACAGGGGCCGCCTGCATATGCTTCCTACTGAACAGGTAAAGTCCAACTCCAAGGTGAGCATTAAACCACAAACTATTAGTGACCACCAGTTCATGTGGGGCGAACAATCTGAAATGACAGCAAACAGAAATCAATATATTGCTTGAGAATCAACAAATGCATGACTGTTAGTCATTATCTGGAAGTCATTTACAAAACAACTTGCAACATGTTTTTTCCAGCACTTCACAATTGATATTAATCACTGAACATATATACAGGACACATATTTTGTGGCCTTTTTAAACTTAGTGAGGCCCATGTGTTCGTTTATTTAAAGAAAACATGCACATGTTGGAGAGTTTTCATGGTGGACATCCACCGCAGTCACACAACTGATCAACTTATTAACTACAATTGAAAATTGGCAGTCAGCAGGTTTAACACTGTTGGTATACATTATCGCCCAAGTGGGCATGTACATTTCCCAATTTTTGGCCAGTTGATAGGTACTGAAGGTTGCTGGTTCAAGGCTTAATTCTTCCATGGTCAAGACAGATAAAATAAGCAAACAATGGGCCCATTGATGTAGCAGGGTTGACAGGCTGAGCAGGCAGTATGCGCATAGGACCATACAAAAGAGGTGCACATTGAAATTAAAATACAAAAAGGAAAAGCAGGAATTGCCAACCAGAAAACATCAATTTTCTGTTCAACTTAGGGAAACATATGGGTCAGCAGATTTGAGGTGAATTTTATCAAGATGATTTTTTAATTGCATTTTAAATGAATTTTAATGCTATAATGAAATATACAAAAAACCTAGAAAAGATGATTTGCTGTATAGCAAAGCAGTGTGTATGTCTTCAAAGCATATTGGTATGGCAATGTACAACTATTCCACAACATAAGAGTAGAAGTTGGAACTAGAAAAGAAGATTTTCTTCAAAGCAAATCTGTCTGTATGCCTTCAAAAGTTGTAAATACTATGGGCTACAACTTTTGTCCTTTGGTTCTTTACATTCCATTAAGCTTATGGCTGGATGAAAATTTCAAAGTCCAAATGACTTTGACCTCTGACCTTTACAGGTCACTAGTAAATTGCAAAAAATGTACAGTGTTACAATACCCACAATTTAAGCCCAGCATGAACCAAATCAGATGAAAATTGACAAAGTTAGGGCAAAATAGAACTTTCAAAGGGCCAGATGACTTTCATGTTTGCCCTTTAGAGGTTATAGGTTCTTACAAAAATGTACAATGTTGCAGTACCCACAATTTGAGTCTAACATGTTCAGAATTGGATGGAAATTGGCTAGGTTATGACTGGATAAAACTTTCAAAGGTCCAAATGACATTGATCTTTGACCTTTAGAGGTCATATGTAAATTACAAAAACGAGCAGTGTTACAATTTGAGCCCAACATAATCAAAATTGGATAAAAATTGACCGAGTTATGGCTAGATAAAAATTTCAAAGGTCCAAATGACATTTATCTTTGACCTTTAGAGGCAACATGTTAATTACAAAAATGTGCAGTGTTACAATATGTAAAATTTGAGCCAAACATGCTCAAAACTGGATAAAAATTGACTGAGTTATAGCTAGATGAAAATTTCAAAGGTCCAAATGACCTAGATCTTTGACCTTTAGAGGTTATATGTAAATTACAAAAACATGCAGTGTAACCATTGCTACAATTTGAGCCCAACATGATCAAAATTGGCCGACTTATGGCTAGATAAAAATGTCAAAGGTCCAAATGACCTAGATCTTTGCCCTTTAGAGGTCACACGTAAATTACAAAAAAATGTGCAGTATTAAAATAGCTACAATTTTAGTTTAACGTGGTCAGAATTGGATAAAAATTGACTGAGCTATGACTAGATGAAAATTTCAAAGGTCCAAATGACCTATATCTTTGACCTTTAGAAGTCACATGTAAATTACAAAAAATGTGCAGTGTTACAATAGCTACAATTTGAGCCCAACATGATCAAAATTGGATAAAAATTGACCAAGTTATGACTGGATGAAAATTTTAAAGGTCCAAATGACCTTGACCTTTGACCTTTTGAGGTCACATGTAAATTACAAAAATGTGCAGTGCTACAATCATATTAATTGAAGTTGGATTGGTTACCTATACCCTATTATAGTTTTCAAAATATTCAAGATTTAAATTTTCAAATGGCCCTAATTTGCATAATTTTCAAAACCATTGAACATCTTTACAAAAACTCAAGACTTCATGTACGGAAGTATAATCATGCCAGGTTTTGAGTTTTTACATGTAATACTTTTCAAATGAAATGGACAAATTTGCCTGTAAAGAAAGAAAGAAAGAAAGAAAGAAAGAATGAATGAAAGAAAGAAAGAAAGAAAGAAAGAAAGAAAGAAAGAAAGAAAGAAAGAAAGAAAGAAAGAAAGAAAGAAAGAAAGAAAGAAAGAAAGAAAGAAAGAAAGAAAGAAAGAAAGAAAGAAAGAAAGAAAGAAAGAAAGAAAGAAAATACATGTAGAAAAGAAAATTTGATTCAAAGCAAATCTGTTTGTGTGTCTTCCAAAAGTTGTAAATATTACGGGCTACAACCTTTGTCCTTTGGTATTTCATATTCCATTAAGCTTATGGCTGGATGAAAATTTCAAAGTCCAAATGACCTTCACCCTTGACCTTTACAGGTCACATGTTTGATTTAAATCGCTACAACTTTTTTTTTCAATTCATTAGGTGTGCAATGTTCAACAAACCCCTAGCAGAAGTTGGAATGACATCTCTATCTATAATAGTTTTGCAGATATTTAAGTTTTAAAATTTAAAATGCTGCTAATGAGCATAATTTAAATGTCTACAACTTTTGCTTAAGGTTCATTAGATTCGCAATGGTCAATAATCCCCTAGTAGCAGTTAAAATGACATCTCTATCTATAATAGTTTTGAAGATGTTCAAGTTTTAAAATTTCCAATGCTGCTAATTAGCATAATTTAAATTGCCACAACTTTTGTTTTAAATTCATTAGATGCACAATGGTCAATAACTCTCTAGTAGAAGTTGGAATGACATCTCTATCTATTATACTTTTGAAGATATTCAAGATTTAAAATATTTTAAATTACCCATAATTTGCACAATTTTAAACATCTTCATTATTCCATTATTCAAAGAAAGAAAGAAAAGAAAGAAAGAAAAGAAAGAAAGAAAGAAAGAAAGAGAGAGAAAGAAAGAAACAAAGAAAGAAAGAAAAAAAGAAAGAAAGAAAGAAAGAAAGAAAGAAAGAAAGAAAGAAAGAAAGAAAGAAAGAAAGAAAGAAAGAAAGAAAGAAAGAAAGAAAGAAAGAAAGAAAGAAAGAAAGAAAGAAAGAAAGATGATTTGCAGCATAGCAAATCAGTGTGTGTGTCTTCAAAACATATTGTTATGGCAATGTACAACTATTCCATAACACAGGAGTAGAAGTTGGGATGACATCTCTATCTATTATAGCTTTGAAATTATTCAAGATTTAAAATTTCTAATGGTGCTATTTAGCATAATTTAAATTACTACAACTTTTTTTTTCAATTCATTAGGTGTGCTATGGTCAACAAACCCCCAGCAGAAGTTGGAATGACATCTCTATCTATAATAGTTTTGAAGATATTCAAGACCGAAAATTTTCAATTTTTGTCACCCCATTCACATTCTATTTCAGTAAAAACACAATCTAAGAATATGGTACTGTCTTGTTTTTTGAACACAAATTAAAATATCTATAGACTTTTCTTGCCTGGCATTTTGGTCCAATTGAACCATGTTGCAAAGGGCCAGTGCTGGCACCAAGTGAAATTTGATTCATACAACAAGACACAAGCTATATACATCACGGCACGTGCTCGGTGCATGTCTGCAAGGCATGAACGAGCCTGGTTGCGAAAGCGGCCTGGCAAGATGCAAAGGAACTTGGTAATTGGATGGCTTCTTCTGGGTTGTACCTATTTCCTATTAGCCTGCTCTTACGGTATAGGGACAAGAATTTGTGAAAAACATGACTTACAGTCACATAGTGTTGCCAGCTTTGAGAAACGGTAGCAGCAGAGTTGAACTGTTTAGGAAACATTACTTTTTTTCGTCAGTTCAGCACTTAAATAGTCCCCCCCCCCCAACACACACACATTACATCAAAGATTAATCAGTTGCTTCCATTTAAATAAAAACCACAATCTCAGAATATTGTACTCTCTTGTGTTTTGAACACTTGTTAGAATATTTATAGCCTCTTCTTGCCTGGTATTTTGGTCCAATCGAAACATGTCCCAAAGGGTCAGTGCTGGCACCAATCGAAATTTGATTCATCCAACATGACACAAGCCAACATATGTTGCCCTGTGCTCGGTGCAAATGAACTTGGCAATATGGGATGGCTTTGCCCTCTTTTTCTGGGTTAATTATATCATGGAGGAACAACCCTGAACTATATTAGCCAGGCTCTTGCAAGGTCCCATTGTTCTCCCATTAGATTTCAAAGAAGGAGGCGTCACTAATCCCATGTAATTGGCCCTTTCCAGCTGATGTATATTCACCACCAGCACTACAACCATGTGCTCGCCCATGTGCAGGCCGGGTATTTGAATGACAGATGGCGCAAAATCAAGCATCACTCTCGTTAATGGGAGGTATTGTATTTGTGTCTTTTTGCCCAGAACCACTTCCTAGTAGTCAATATCCTATTCCGCAGTTCGAACTCTTTACTCTCCATAAGCTAACCTGTCCCTGTCTAACCTGTATACATATGGAATTACTATCGTCTATATTGCACACGTTCCTCTGTAAAATTTTGACATAGGCTGTATCAGCCCAAATAAATTAAAGGGTCTTCAGCGGGTAACTACTCAACATGTTTCGGAGCCTTTTACCCGTACATCTCTCTGAGTAGCGGCTCCTTGTCTAAGCTAAATATTCAGCAAAGACAACCCACATAATAAAGAATAAATAAGAACGTGGCAAATGATGAATTAGCTAAATACGTGAAGTTTTGCTTATAAATGCAGAGCTTCGTTATGAAAGAAGAACCCCTGTCAAACAAACCATAATTACTAAATTTGTATAGTACAGGTTCAGATAAGAACAATTTGACTTACCCCTGAACCAATATGTACCCTTTCTGGCTGGACAGTTTATCCTAGTTAAACCACCCGCCAGTGTATAACTGAAGTGGAAACAAGCTGGGGCCTTATATTCAGTCCCAGTGATAGTAAAATAAACAGTTGCAACTAGACCACCTGTACAAACCAAGGGAAATCCCAACAAGGACTGTAACAATGGACATCCTGCACCAGAAATGTAAAACAAACTCTGTGATGACACCTACCCCCCAAACAATTAAGCTCTATTTAACTGCCAACTCTGAGTCAATGTATCAACTTAATGTGTCAGGTTTGTGACATTTAAGAAAATACTGTCAATTTTGAATAAATGTGCATTTAGGCATGTCAGAAAAGAATGAAAGTCATTAGCATTTATGTCAAAAAACATGTTATCAAAACAATTTTTCTTAACAGGATTTTGAGTACAATTAGGCAAGCTTGTAACTGTCGTCAGTAGCTGCTTGCTACCTATAGCCCCTGGGGGTTTGACCTAACAGAAAACAAGCAATCCTAAAATGTCCGAAAGGTGAACATTAAAACAGAATGATGCCAAAAGATAAAGTTAAGTAGCAAAACTGACAAGTCTAAAAACTGTAAATTATTGTAGCCAAACTTTCTAATAATCTTTGGATATTAACTGCTAAATTATAGGGCAAGTCAGAAAAGAATGGAAGTCATTATTTGTACTTAAGTCAAGAGAATGCAACGAAAATGTAATATTTCTTAAAGAGATATCAAGCACAATTAGGCGAGCTTGTAACTGTCGTCAGTAGCTGCTTGCTACCTATAGCCCCTGGGGTTTTGACCTAACAGAAAACAAGCTAGCCTAAAATGTCTGAAAGGTGAACATTAAAACAGAATGATGCCAAAAGATAAAATTAAGTAGCAAAACCGACAAGTCTAAAAACTGTAAATTATTGAAGCCAAACTTTCTAATCTTAGGATATTAACAGCTAAATTATAGGGCAAGTCAGAAAAGAATGAAAGTCATTATTTGTACTTAAGTCAAGAGAATGCAACGAAACTGTAATATTTCTTAAAGAGATATCAAGCACAATTAGGCGAGCTTGTAACTGTCGTCAGTAGCTGCTTGCTACCTATAGCCCCTGGGGGTTTGACCTAACAGAAAACAAGCTAGCCTAAAATGTCTGAAAGGTGAACATTAAAACAGAATGATGCCAAAAGATAAAATTAAGTAGCAAAACAGGCAAGTCTAAAATCTCTAAAATTATTGAAGCCAAACTTTCTAACCATCTCGGGATATTTACAGCAAAATTTGTAGAAATATTTGATCAAAAGTACATCTTTGAATCCTCTTGACTCAAGTTTATTGTAAATAAATTTGGTTCTAGATGCAAAGTCCTGAAATTTAGAACAAATACGACCAAATCTCAAAATCTGTGACAAAAACGTATTATATCCAATAGTTTCCGAAATATTACTGTCCGGGAAAGGATAATTAACCACTTCAAAGTTAAACTCATCTATTTTGTGATAGACTTTAATACAAAACTTGTCATTAGTGACCTGAATATCCAAGTCCAAAAACACATCTCTGAAACCATCTGAATTGTTACCCTCCAAAGGGATATCTTTTGGGTAAATTTCTTTAGCAATTTCACTGAAATTTTGTACATTTACGCAAGCAATGTCATCAATATATCTTGCGTTGTTTGATAATTTTGTAGCCATTTGAAAGTCCTTTTTCATCAATTTATTCATATACTTAAATTCAAGCCAGGTTAAATATAAATCTGCCAGTAAAGGGGAGCAGTTGCTACCCATTGGAATGCCTTTTATTTGTTGAAAAACCAATGGTCCGCATTGAACAAAAGTATTATCCAAGAGAAATTTTATAGCATCTATCAAAGTTTCAACAGTGTAAGATTTAACGTTACTTTTTGAATATTTATTGTGTGACCAATATGCTTTCTTTGTATATGAATTAATATTTATGTATGGTTTACCATTATGTTTAAACATTTTGCTAATTAATTCTGAAAGTGAACTTTTGACTTCATCTATGGGTAGATTTGTGTACAGTGTAGAAAAATCAAAACATTTGATATTTTTTGCCTTTACATCTTTGATTTTAGATACAAACTGGGAAGAATTGTTAATACTCCAAAAACAATTTATTTCACAGTTTCTAGAAATTGCATTACAGTATTTACAAAAATGATTCCTAATTGCAGTCAAACACAATGTTACTTCTTTTGATAATTGCTTTGTAGTACATTTTGAAGCACCAGCTATGAATCTAGATTTAAAAGGGTTTTTATGTAATTTGGGTATCCAGAACAAAAGTGGAATAGAGGAGTCCTCTTCAGAAATTTTGATATTAAAATTCCTTTTCATCTCATCTTTATGTGTATCTATCAAATTATCAATGGATTGTTTGTGTAATTTATAAACGTCATTTCCTCTTATGTCTGAAATATTGTTTATACCAAGTTCCTTTTTCAAAACATCCAGATAATATTTTTTGCAGATGATCCCAAAATTGTTACCTGCCTTATCTATGTTAGTGACCACAAATCTATCTTGTAGTTCTTTGACTGCTTTAGAAACTTTAGGCTGTTTTAGATTAACCGTATTGAAATTCTTAATGTGGGATTTGTAACGATAAATTCTATTTCTAAAGACTCTTTTCAAGTTTGATAACCATCCTTCAAATTTCTGAAATTCCATTTTTTCTTTCTTTGCCCATTTCATACAGTAGGAATCGAGTGCATCACATGTATCCTGAAAAATACTGTCAATATTCAACTTGGGACATATCCGAAATTTTGTACCTTTTTTCATTATTTCTTTTAAATCTGAATTTTGTATTATATCCAAGTTACCTGTAAATACATGTTTGTGGTGTGCATCAACAAAATTAGAATATTTACTATTAGACATACAGTCACAATTTTGATTTGCTGCGATATCCTCAAGAGTAATTGAAGCCAGAAATTTTTTGTAATTCATGATACTTTGTCCAATATTGTTGCCATATTTATAGGAAATGATGGGGGGATCTTTTATTTTGCATTCCTTGGGAATCATGTTACGAACAAATTTCAATTTGAAAAGGGACTGAATGTTTAGTGAGTCAATGATTTTGTGTTTGAAAGGAATGCTGCAAAACATTTGATCTAATTTTTTCTTATTAGAATCAGGTTTCCGAATAGTTGTTGTGTAAGCATACACAATTTCACAAAAATTTTGCGGAAATGTGTGTTCTGAATCAGTAAGACCCAAATATTCATTAATTCTTGTTATGTCTCGAAATGATAGTGCTTTAAGAGCTGTATGTAATTGATCAATACCATTGGAGAAAGCCTGTAGTAAATTTTGGACAAGGTCTTTAGTATCCATGTTCCTACATTTCCTGTTTTTCTGTGATTTTCTTTGTCCATGACTTCTTCTTCTTCTTTGAATACCAGCCTGATTATTATCAAACAATTGTAAAAGTGTCTTTAGCATTGAATCATATAGTCAGATTTGAACAGGAAAGATGACGAGCTTCATGTTGATGTAGGAATAGCGGAAACCTGACGGATAGAAAGGATTTTATGTCCAGCTACCTGATTTGCCCAATGCAGTATGGTAGGAGAAGAAATAACAATTTGATGATTTTAAAATGTAATTATACTTTCCTTGCATTTTCCCTCTTAAAAGGATCAAAGAGTAGAGATGTGAAATATATGCTGTGCAGTCAAATTTAGGGTCACAGGTATTCATATCTGCAAAAATTTCATTTTAAAATGTCTCATTTTACTGATCGTCAATACAAGTCTGTAACAATAAAAGCTGAGATGTCTAAGTGAAATATAGTTGACAGAAATAACTATGCTGAACACCCTGGAAACTTGGTGAAGCAAGCCACAGCAGTGACCGCATGCAATGTTTAGACAGCAGTAAGCAAGGTGCTAACTCTGATAAGAGATTGTGTGTTGGGCAGTGGCAGTGAATTATTCTCCTTTAGAAGTCCCTGCATTGTTCCTCTATCTAGTTTATTCCTCCATGAGCAACTTAGCTCCTTCAGTCAGGACTATTATTAAGTGCAATATTATAAAACAGGTTTATTTTCTGATGAAAGGCTTTACCGAATTACTCCCTTATTCAATAAGGGAAGCCTTAGTATCAGCTCCTGGTTAAATGTTAAATATGAAAGTCTTAGCTCAAACAGTACACGAACGATTATCCTGAAATCAAACTCCCTGAAGTTATTCAATGACCTTGGGCTTGGCTTGAGAATTAAAGTCAGGCACGTGGCTTCAAGTTTAAGAACCAATTTCAGCAACTGACAAGCACAATGGTCACCGTGCTGCACAATGGAAATCTGCTGGCAGATGCACTAAATAAATTGCTTTGTATATACATACCCTACAAACAGACTAGGATTCATTATGTTGGTTGAGAAAAGGAGGCAGCTACCGGCACCTGCAACAGGCATATAACGATAACAAGCATTTTCAAGGGAAAATTTTTCAGATCTCTGTTCTCCACTGGGTGCCGCCATTTTGACCACACTTTAAATCACGTGACTGTGGATAACACTAGCTGTATACAATAACGTTGGTTTCGTATCAATGTGTTTTTTTTAAGATCTCCAACTACCACAATTAGTGATAGATTAAAATATACTAAACGAAATATCATTAGTTTCCTCCACAAATAATCAACAGTTTACAACAATAACAAAATCACATGGGGTCTACAAATTCATGACGTAAGCAAATCGCGATGAACCATGACCGCATTCAGAACAAGTGTTTCAGCAATGGCGGAAGGTGGTATTGACACAAATGAGTAAAATGGGGATGGGCCCCAGTTGGTTGGACTGAGATTTTGACCTTAATCACTGAAGCATAAGGTTCTGTTGGATGTGTTGAAGATTGGGACAAAATGGCTCGAAAGCTGCGGCGAGATCGTAGTGAAGTCAGCCTGGCCATAAAATACCTTGTTTTTGGATTCAATGTATTGTTTTGGGTGAGTATTGCCTATTGGTTCTGTGGATGTTGTTGTGTTGATAATATGGGCCCACATATATATTAATATTTCTGTGGCTTTGCCTTTGCTCTTGGCTGAGGCGGCCCCTTTGCGGGACAGTTGGCTTAACTAAGACGGAAGAAAAAAACAAAGATTGGTGAGGCTGGGGAAACCATGTTGAGTCTGAACTGTGTGATGTAGTGTTGACACGATATTTTTCCCTGGCAGTCCAGCAGCAGTAAATCTGACTGACGGCCAATGATTCACAGTACAAACGGGTCCGATGGCGTATTTACGGCGATCGCTGTCACGAACCGGACAGTCATTGATGTTTCGTTGTGGTCAAATATTCTCAAAGACACAGAAACTATCCTAGTATTTAAGGCCTTCATACCATTAAACTTTGACCAGAGTGAATTATTAATTCGTTGGAGGTGGGACCACCACCCACCCACCCGCTGCCGGCAACATATTCTTTAATTTGCTTTAAAGTTTTCAGTGTCCATGGAAAAAAAATCGAGGAAGATTTCACGAAATTACCCATATTTGTATTTGTGTCTTTTTGCCCAGAACCACTTCCTGGTAGTCAGTACCCTATTCCGCAGTCTGAACTCTTTACTCTCCATAAGCTAACCAGGTAACCTGTCCCTGTCAAATCTACATACATATGGAATTACTATTGTCCATATTGCACACATATCGCTCTGACTGCTGAATTACGTTGTCAGCTTTAAAATGAAGGTAATGACAAGGGTTAAACCCTTATCCTTTTCAATGTAATTTTTAAGTCCATGTATACCATAGAGTCAAAGTGTTTACATTCGCTGCGGAGTCTCCCCAGTGTGACATCCATTATCACTTACATGCCTGTAACAGTTCTCTATTTCATCCTCTAGCAGTCATCTTCCAGGTATTTACCCTGAGAAAAATAATCTTATTGTGAACAGTTCAGGTTGCCATTAATTTATTTGCAGCTTGGATCTGTTTATTTTGTGCAAATAAACAATTAATTCCATAGGATGAAACCTGTTATGTCAACCCACATTCCACCATGTATCCTATCCAGTAACTCCTATGAAATTCTATATATTTGTCTTGCAATTTTGGGTAAATTGAAACTACTTTCATCAAATATGTGTATTGATAACATATATATGTGACATTTAGTTGTGTAATTTTCAATAAATTGATAGTCTACCATTGTACATTGTACCGTTGTTCTCATTCAAATGTAGTAAACAGGGTTGCATGATTTCAAAAAGTCATTACTTGGGAAAATCCCTCCAAACTCAGTGGCACTATGTGCCTGTGTCATCTATAGGACCCGATTCTCAAATTGAATTACTCCACAAGCCTGCTGCTGGGGCTCAAAACCTGTTTCTGAAGATGAGCAAATGAGACGAGGAAAGGGCCTCGGTGACTTGAGGTACAAAGAGCTATAGTCCGACCGGTTTGATCAAGGTGGATCTCATCAGGGACTGGAGACTATCTGCCACTTATATACGTCACTTTAACTTTACAGTTACCAAGGGCTTTATGTATATTCTTTATAACGTCAGGAGTGTGACATCCTGATTGTGATTGGTTATTCACACTGATCAGGGAAGTTCAAAAATGTCTTTGAACATGGAGTCTCTCCCAAATACTGAAAGAGAATCCTATAGACTATGGGATCAGTCATTTTACATGGTGGGGTGATGTGGGATCTCAAATTAGTGATGCCACAATGGTTGGAAATGTTATTAAAACAGTTTCTGGGGCATAGTGTTTACTGTTATTCTCATTGTCTCATACCAGTGTATGACTAGAGGAGATTCTATTTCTGCAGATATTCCCTTAGGTAGCTTAATCGTATCTTGTCACTTAGTATCCTATTAATGCAATAAGGTTTCTGGTAAATGGTGATGCGAGTTCAGTATGGCCCCGCTGTCGTGGTTGTGGCACACATATACATGTACAACACTGGCATAGCTCCTAAACACCCCAGATTTCAAGTTTGGAAGGAAAATATATAGCTTAATAAAAAGCATAAATGCCAAGATACGACATCCGGTATCACTTACCCACAATGCAGCACACCCCGCACATCCAACGAGTACCTGCATTTGAGATTTGTTTAGTAAGCAACACACAATATGACTTTATAATTCAATTACTTGATTAGAGGCTGTTTTTGTTCTTATGTGTATTGGTGATGATGATGATAAACATTTGTTGTGCATGAAAACCAATATTGCATCAACTGGTGCAATAACGTATGCAAGCAGACACCACATAGATAAATAAAGACACACAAAAAAACAACTTTCAATATCATGCTAAAATGTGTTACAACCTGTAAGGGGAAGACACAGATAAATGTGTGCATGTAGAGTGTATGTGCAAATTCAGAGTACAATGTCACACACATTTATGAATACATAGCACCTGGCTGGGACACTTAAGATAGACAATGTCAGCTGTTTACTGTGGCAGCAAAGGAAGTATTTACATATTTAATTACTTAATTAAAGCAATCCAAAATGATATTCAGACTTTACTAAAACTTTATATGACACTTGCACCAAGATACTTAAATTGTTAAAATGACAAATAGGTGAACGTGTGAATTATTTTAATTGCCTGTGTAAAGTCCCATTTCTGACCCAATAATTTAGGACTTGTGCTTCAGCAATGCTAGGTGTTATAGTTTATGAAAATTCAGTTGTCACATCATATCAAGAATGACAACAGTTCACTCACCTCATGTGTGTGCACAGCCATAAGAAAATAAGTACAGTTTCTTCCAATTTAAAATGATCATTGCTTGCTGTGTAGTGACTGTTTGAATACAAACAATATACCCAGGATGGAGTCACACTTCACAAATTCCCAAAATCAGATCCCCATGTCTTAGCTCAGTGGGTCAGCTTTGTGAAAGTCAAGACAAAGCAAGCGCGTTGGTCTGGCCCACCAAAGGCCAGTGATGAATCTTGGAGAGGGTCCTCCATGGCAGCTACATCACCAACTTGCCCAGCCAACAACTCGTGGAGGTAGCTTAGCCATTTTTCATCAGAGATCAACTGTTCAAATGATAATTGATCGGTTAGTTTGCCATCATAGTATCACATGCATTTCTAGCAGTGGAGTGTTGGGCACTGATCCTGGCATGTATTCCTGAATTTGTGTTAACATTATGAAATCACAGGCTGATCATCATATTTATAATTAGCTTTGTAGGGGCCAGTCAAAATTTTCAACACTTTCACATTAGCACACAGAGGACTTTTTACAGACACACACTCCCACCCCACCTCGATTTAGTATGTCAAAAATGCTGGGGTTTTTTTCTTTTCCTTTTTCTTTTTACCCTCGGCACATCAAGTGCAAGAGGGTACTGTCAATGTCAGGTTTCAGAACAAGTTGAAAGTGATGGTTTTGGATAAGTCAAAAGTACCAAAAACACACAAAAATTAATAAAGAATTGTAAAAAAAATGGCAGGGCCACCTGTTGAACCAATTAAAGGTCTCCAGAGAGGTCCATATGCAATTTCAACGCAATCACCTCAGTAGATTTGAGCAAGATTTTTGAATGTTTTCCCCCAAAATGAACAAAAAAATTCATAAAAATCCAAAAATCACTGGAGCATAATATTTGAACAAACTTGGTAGAGATCCACACAAGGTAAATCTCAACCAAGTTTTATGTGGAGCTGCGATGGTTTTAGATAAGTTCAGAGTGTGAATTGTGGATGCCTGAAGACAGACAGACAATGGATCAAGGCCATCTATCATTTTAGCCCAGCTGACCTAATAATATGGCATCTTAATAGAATATTTCATATTTTGATTATCTCTTTGTTTATTCATAGTTGTCTTAACTTTTATTTTGAATCTACCCAGCTGTTTGCATGATGTCTAAATAACATAGCAAGCACAAAGCAAAGTATCTTGAAAAGGTGGGCCTTCAAAGCAGATGGTCTCCCAGTGGAGTGGTTTCTCAGGAGGGACCACTAAACATGTAGGTGAAAGCCAGTGTTCTTGCACAATTTGCTCTATGTGGCACATAACCAGGATTATCATTGTACAGATATTACACATGTCCACTAGCCTGGGACAAGTAAAATTCCAATCAGGGCAAGTTAGAACTATAAAACATTAGCCCTGGGGGCAACCACAAAATTTAGTTTTATCCAAATGATATTCAAGTGTGGAAGGACAAGCCTTCTTGTACAAGGGGATAGTTTAATGCCAAACTTACTAGCCATGAGGACTATTTCTGAAAAACAGAATTGTGGAGCCCTGAAATATAGTCTCCATAACAGGAAGGATTATCATTATACAGATATACAGTCTCCGTGACAGGAAGGATTATCATTATACAGATATACAGTCTCCATGACTGGAAGAATTATCATTATACAGATATACAGTCTCCATGACTGGAAGAATTATCATTATACAGATATACAGTCTCCATAACAGGAAGGATTATCATTATACAGATATACAGTTTCCATAACAGGAAGGATTATCATTATACAGATATACAGTCTCCATAACAGGAAGGATTATCATTATACAGATATACAGTCTCCATAACAGGAAGGATTATCATTATACAGATATACAGTCTCCATAACAGGAAGGATTATCATTATACAGATATACAGTCTCCGTGACAGGAAGGTTTATCATTCTACAAATATACAGTCTCCGTGACTGGAAGTGCTGGAACACAGATTTGAACCAATATATATGTATTGGAATTCCTGTAAATTGCTTTATATTTTCACAGTTTTTGTATTTTTGACATTTCACTGCAGTTAAAATTTCACTATTTTGGATATAACCCCCGTTGAAACAATGTTAAAATACTATCTCACTGCATTTTTATTTTCATGGTTTTGTGTCATCAGCAAAATAAGCAATAATAAGAATATCGCAAAATTAAAGCAATTTACAGCAGCTCAGTTTTTGAGTCACGTAGCAGGACATTTATGGGTGAAAAATGGCATATTAGAAAATTTTTCAGTATAATTCAAATGTGCAAGTTGATTCATCCAGATAAAGGAATTATTTTGTTGTCAAGTTGACAAATGAAAAAAAAAATATTAAACAGCAGACTTGTGGCACAAATGAGCTCCTAGACTGGTAATTTCATAGTGAGTGAGATTGGTAACCTCAATGCATGTAATGAAGCTCTGAGATTGCCCCACTGACTAGGCAGGAAACCTTGCTCAGACTGTGACCAGGTGTTGCTGTCTGTGTGGTGTCACTACAGTGGTACCTGCTGGATATGGCCACCCGTTCTGCCAAGAAAAAGTGACCACATACAGCAGGTGACCTGTCACCACAGGTAAATTTTACAAAGAAATTGACTCCTATGTCTGAGCCTAGTGACCACAAAAAGCAACGCAGTTGCTCACGGCAGTGGTTGTATACAGCAGGTACCACTGAATATATACTTGTTGCATTTGTTTGTAGTCCTGCTATCACCAGATTGGACCAGTGTTATTGAATCACACAGAATGCCCATAAAAGCTATTTCTCTATAAGTTAGCTAAACTTTGCTGCAAGTGTACAAGTTTTTTGGTACATTTTGCTACTGGGCAAAAATCTTAAAAATTAGAAATACAGTAAAAACTTGAAAAGATTTGCTTCAAAACAAATCTGTCTGTGTGCCTTCAAAACTTGTTAATATTAAATACCGGTACTATAACTTTTGTCCGTTGGTACTTCACATTCCATTAAGCTTATGGCTGGATGAAAATTTTAAAGTCCAAATGGCCTTGACCTTTGACCTTTACAGGTCACATGTAAATTGCAAAATGTACAGTGTTATAATGCCCACAATTTAAGCCCAGCATGAACCAAATCAGATGAAAATTGACCAAGTTATGGCAAGATGAAACTTTCAAAGGGCCAAATGACTTTGACCTTTGCCCTTTAGAGGCTACATGCCCTCTAACGGCTTCATTGCTGAACAGTGAGGTATTCTCTGAAGCCTTGATTTTGACCTTGTATCATTGCTGAACAGGGAGGTATTCTCTGAAGGCTTTGTTTTGACCCCATATCATAACTGAACAGCGAGGTATTCTCTGAAGGCTTTTTTTTTTTACCCCATATCATTACTGAACAGTGAGGTATTCTCTTTAGGTTTGGTTTTGGCCCCGTATTATTGCTGAACAGGACTTGCCAACTTTCATATCCTTTAATTAGGTTGGGCCAAGTAAACAGCCAATCAGGATGAGTAAGAATTCAAAGTCCTTGCCTTGGTTGCCTGCTTAGCTCACTCTCCTGAAGGCCATCTTCAGCTCTGCTGACCATAGGTGGCAGAGCCCATGCAATTACTGATGTCCTTCCATCCAACCTGTTCTCCGTCCATACAATTTTGCTTGTGAGCATGATACAGTCTACAGTTTTAAAGATTGCCCTGTATAACCTTCAGGACTTATCAAGTGTATGCAAATTGGTGCTACCTTTGGCATTATGTAATATATAGGCCAAAATATGAAAATATTGAAAATGATGTTTTTTGAAGGGTTTTCATGAATCATCACAAAACTTGGTACTAATGTCAATCAGGCAAAATCACATGGGAACTGGTTGCGTGGTCCCGTCCTAATAAGGCCATCCCAAATGCAACCAAATAGTGGCCACATTAGTGGGATGGCCACTCTTGAAGGGGCGATACAGTTGAAATAACATTTTGTGGCATGGAGAAGTGGCCTTTATAGAGAGGGTGGCCTTTCTTGAGGTGGACCTTAGCACCACCTGCAGGATTACAAAGGTATGGACTGAAAGGTGATGAAAACACATTAATATGTTCAGAGTGAGGCTAATGATACTAAATGTACCACCAATGCGTATCATATGTAGAAGTTAAATGTTGTGTAATATACAGGACATTGACCTACCTTCTCAAAGTCACAGAGGGAAAACATTTCGGATTTTTTTTTTTTTATTGAATTTCATTTTAAATTGTGACATGTATCAATAAACCATTACAGAAACATACAGACAAAAGTCTGGCATGTGCAGTCATGGTGGTGCCGCTGGTGGTT
Source organism: Hermodice carunculata (assembly GCA_964020975.1). Classification (NCBI taxonomy): domain Eukaryota; kingdom Metazoa; phylum Annelida; class Polychaeta; order Eunicida; family Amphinomidae; genus Hermodice; species Hermodice carunculata. The sequence goes on along the minus strand of OZ026613.1, from coordinate 121,171,705 downwards.
TGAAGTGGAACTAGCATTACAGGTGTGAAAATAACATTAAATTCATGATTTTGATTATGAATTGAAATGGAACTTGTAAATATGTGTTGGGCCAATGGTTATTTTGGGCCAATTTTGAATGACCTTGACATAACTTTCAAGGTTATATAGGATATAGTACAGGACAGTAAATTCTACAGTTTGAGAAATAAGGCTAGCAATGCCAGGTGTACCACAAATGTGTATCATATATAGAGGTTGGATATTGCATAATATTGGTGACCTTGACCTACTTTCTCAAAGTCATGGAACATGCATTTCGCGAAATTTTTTTTTGTTGTGGACAGTGCATCTGAAGTTACGCACGTGTATAAAATATATTGTGCTGTGTTTTGGTTGGAAATAAACCATATTCAGGTTTGTTTTTTTTTTTTTTTAATGGATAGCTTTCAGACTAGTTCTGTAAGTTATGATGTGATCCACCATGAACAAATTTGCCTGTAATGACACCAAATTACCAATGTGGAGGACATTTATTTGCATCCAGTTTGCCTTTTCATTTAGCTCAAATAGTCAAATGTCCTGCGTCACATCTATATGTTCAATACCTAGAATCCATTTGCTATTTTCTAAATTTGCCATATCTATTCCTGTCATGTTTGTATCATTTATCATGTTTATTTATAATGTTTATTGTATTTTATAAATGAAACGTTGAGATCTTGGTTTGTCTAGTAGCGGTGATAGTGCAGTAGTAGTAGTTGTTTTTATTGACCGTGGTCTCGAGCAATACATATAACAGTACACAACAATACATATAACAATACAGTATGGCTGGACTTGTACTTCAGGCTGTCTGTATGGCTGGACTTGTACTTCAGGCTGTCTGTATTGCTGAATTTGTACTTCAGGTTGTCTGTATGGCTGGACTTGTACTTCAGGCTGTCCGTATGGCTGAATTTGTACTTCAGGCTGTCTGTATGGCTGGATTTGTACTTCAGGTTGTCTGTATGGCTGAATTTGTACTTCAGGTTGTCTGTATGGCTGGACTTGTACTTCAGGCTGTCTGTATGGCTGAATTTGTACTTCAGGCTGTCCGTATGGCTGGACTTGTACTTCAGTTATGGTTTTCAGACCTTTTATATGACATTAATGTATTAATGTCATAGAAATGGTGCCCCCTCCTCATAAGCAGTGTACACAAATATCCCAAACTGCTTCTGATGAGGTGTTCGACCTTCTGTGAGAGAATCTAGAAACATTACAATAGCACGCAGGAACTGGAGGGTGATATGAGAACATACAGTTATGGCCCATAAGGACACTTGAGTGTTTCACTGAATGTTGAGTTGAATACATGATCGCTGATGTATAACCGTGGCAGAGTCTTTGCTATGCTATTAAACAAGTTCAAATACCTGAACATTTTTGAGTTGTAATGGATTTAACATTTGTTCTCATGCTTTGGAACTCAGCCAAAAGATAAATCGGCTGAAGATAGTGTTACTTTTAGGACATGTAATTCAATAGAATTTATGAAAGGCCTCGTGAAGATGGTAACCAACCACTCACAAAACGTAAAAGAACAGGCCAGCATTTGTTTTTTCCTTGTCAAGTTGATTGAGGTCTTGCTCAATGGTTTAAGCACTATCTGGCATATCAGCTCCATGTGGGCAGGTCAGCTGCCATACAGGCAGGTCAGCTGCCATACAGGCAGATCAGCTCCATACAGGCAGGTCAGCTGCCATACAAGCAACCCAGAGCACACTTTGCCATGAAATAATAAAATAGATGTGGCATTGAAAAACTAGGAATGCTGATGAGTGAAAGCTCATTTCAGGAATTGGAATTAATTGATGTTTATATGGCATGTTTTACTTTCCATGCAGGTAAGCTAAAGTGATAATGATTAGATGATGGATGTGTTTCTAGCAGATTTTCTCAAACTGAATGATAAGCACAAGAGGTTCCAGCTCGATTGCTATCTAAATGTAATGAAAATGTCACATGATAAGGTCTTGGGAGAATTTGGAACATTGGCCGGAAGTAGTGAGGTCATGTTTTACATGTTGTTTATTGCATGCTTGTTAAAGATGTGATGCCGATTGACGAGGTAGGAAATGAGGTGAAGCCATATAGCTGACCAGCATAAGTAACAGGCCACTTAATCTCTATAGGTGAGAGGAAGAAAGGCCATGAGGAACTGCACGTGACTTTAGGCAGCATACACATGCAGGCTACTAGATAAAGGAACCTGCTGAGCTATCTTCCACAGGCCAGTTACGCCCGGCTGATTGGTTACTGCATGTGGATGATGTATGTGAAGTATCAAAGCCAAAACACATTTTTTCATTTGCTGGTCAATTAACATACAAGTGATACCTGTAAAATAACCACCAAGATATGATATCAGAACTGTTTACTTAGGAAGGACACTAAAGCTGTTCTTGTGGTTGGATGTATGCAAGGCACTGTGTTATATTAGAGCTTTATGTCACAAAGTAAAATAAAGATCAAGAAACTAAAGCCTTAAATCTCACATTCTGCAGGTATGAAAAGTCTTTCAATTCTATGGAAACTGCACAAAAAGTGTGTATGAAATAACCCCAATCAATGCAGTAAACATGAAGTTGATATAATAGACAATATCTTCATGGTGAATATGAGTAAAACGGTTGTATATGGGAAAATGGTGTTATTGTCATTGTTATGTGCCAAGGCACACTTGCTTTATGCTGTATTGTTATGTGCCAAGGCACACTTGCTTCATGTTGTATTGTTATGTGCCAAGGCACACTTGCTTCATGCTGTATTGTTATGTGCCAAGGCACACTTGCTTCATGTTGTATTGTTATGTGCCAAGGCACACTTGCTTCATGTTGTATTGTTATGTGCCAAGGCACACTTGCTTCATGTTGTATTGTTATGTGCCAAGGCACACTTGCTTCATGTTGTATTGTTATGTGCCAAGGCACACTTGCTTCATGTTGTCATGTTGGTTCAAAGATTTCATTTGGCAATTTGGACAGAGGGCAGGACCTGATCTGAATTTCTGTTGCTAGAAATGACAAGAGACGGATAGACAGACCATCCTAGTGGTTAGCTCAGCTGACTTGTGAGTCAAGCTGAGGCTATGTGGTGGTTAGGCATGCGTCTTCCATCCGGCAGCATCCACAATTCACATTTTCCACTCTCCAAAACCACTGCCGAGATTCAAGTCAAACCTGATGGGAATGTACCTTGGGTGGGTCTCTCAATAAAGTTTCCTCAAATGGTCACAGTCCAGTGAATTTTGGATTTTTTACAAATTTTGTTTTTTGTTCATTTCCCAAATCTTTAAAAAATCTTTTCTGAAACCCCTTGGCCAATTGCTTCTAAATTGCTGAGGGTGACTTCTGGGGACCCTTAGACTATAATTTGTGTAACAGGTGGCACTGTGATTTTTAAAATATTTTTTATGTAAAAAAAAATGTGTTTTCACTATTTTTGGCTTAATTCTTCGCCCAAAGGGTCACTAAGATTATACTGAACCATGGTGGAAATTTCCCTTGTAGGAGGGCCAACCAAAGTTGTTCACAAGGTGGCATCGCTGTAAACCCCTGATTTTTAACAAATTTTTCAATTCAGGTACTTATCAATTAGTGTATACAGTCCCGTTGATTACTAGGTAATAGAATGGAGATTGCAATGGCTGATTCAGGTTGTCTACTTGTCCAAAAACCACTAACCAGATTCACTACAAACTTGGTGGGGATGTGCCTCTCAACCAAGTTTATGCAAATGGTCACCTTCCGGTGATTTATTCAAACGGTCACGCTCAAGTGATTTCTGAACAATTTGCCAAATCTTTAAAAAAAATCATATTCTCCGAATCTGTTTGGCCAATTGATTCAAAATAACTGAGGGAGACTTCTGGGGGCCCGGAGACCTCAATTTCTTTAACAGGTGGCACTGTGATTTTTCAAATATTTTTTTATACAAAGAAGTGTGTTTTCACTATTTTCAATATCTTCTCCAAAACCGTCACTCAGAGTATGCTGAAACTTGATGGAAAAATTCTTTGTTGTAGAAGAGCCAACCAAAGTTGGTCTCAAGATAGCGTTACTATGGAACTAATATCAGATCGGCTGTAATATGAGAGCACTGTGTGATGGCATGAGAGGCAGTCTTAAGTGGTAGATCATCCTGAGTAGTACATTGACATGTGCTCAGGAGTCTTTTACAGAATGGTTTAAACTGTGGATTTGAAATTATCATGTGCGACACTGAAGTGGTCTGCAGGAGTACCCTACTCTCATCCCCATCCCCACCCGACCCCAATGTTAGAGACAAAACAGACAAAATGGGAGGCATTTTTACATGACTCTGAAGCAGTGATGATATATGTGATATGATTGTCATATTGTAGGGATATTGGGTTTCCGCGATCACAGAATTGCAGAAGTCGCAATACTAAAAGGAAAGTAAATTTTCAGAAAATTGCCGCCTTTTTTGTTTTTGTTAATTTTCACTCAGAAAATCTTTATTTTGATAGAATCAACTGTAAAAGATATCAGAGATCATTTCTGCAGCTTCCATTGTTGTTTGCTGCCACATGTTGTGCCTGCTTGTTAAAACTGGTTTCACAAACCGCTCTACCCAATGTGGTAATACGAACCAATTAAGAATTAACGGTGTCACAGAACTTTTAACAGGCCAAAACAAGCCCCACAAGGAGTACAATAAGACAACAATATTCTAGAACACTATGAGAGTGAAGTGTACTGATGACTACAGGTCAAGCAAGCCAAATTCTATGCCCAAAGCATGTAACATCAATCATTCATCATGATCATCCATAGAACTTTAAAAATAAAAGTAGAATTGTCATTGATTGTCATAAACAATTATAATGTGAATGAATGTATGACAAAGTTATCATCCCAAATCTGATGTAATAATTTCAAGTCATAAATTCTAGGCTTTCTTCCTAAAATGAAAAAAAAAGCAGAATTAGTTTCTTCCAAAAATGAAACAAAATGGAATTAGTGATTTTAAAGAACAGAAAATGACAAAATTATAAACTGAAATAAGACATCCCTAATAGTGTCATTTAGATGTGTATTTCCTCAGCTATTTGAAGTGTTTACCGAAAGCTGCCACAATCCATTTTGTGTCCAGTAAAGCCCGAAGCAAATATTGCTGGAACATCTTAAGGTTTCTAACAATGAGATCCTGCATGAAAGAATAGGGTGAGCATAACCAGAACAGGCACAAGCTGAGCATAACCAGAGCAGGCACAAGCTGAGCATAACCAGAGCAGGCACAAGCTGAGCATAACCAGAGCAGGCACAAGCTGAGCATAACCAGAGCAGGCACAAGCGGAGCATAACTAGAGCAGGCATTACCGGATATAACCAGGGCAGGCACAAGCTGAGGATAACCAGAGCAGGCACAAGCTGAGCATAACCAGAGCAGGCACAAGCTGAGCATAACCAGAACAGGCACAAGTGGAGCATAACCAGAGCAGGCACAAGCGGAGCATAACCAGAACAGGCACAAGTGGAGCATAACCAGAACAGGCACAAGCTGAAGCTTGTCTGGGAACTGATGTTGTAACATTCCAGTAAAGGAGAAAAAAACGGAGAGGATAGGAAGTTTGGGGAGGTTTGTGTGGAAGCTACTTTGACCATTCCCCAGCGGCATGTGTCACAAGAATTTGTCTATGTCAGGATGTACAGTGGTACCTGTTGTATGTGGCCACCCCTTCTGCCATGAAAAAGTGGCCACATACAGCAGGTGACCTGTCACTACAGGGAAATTTTACAAAGAAATTGACTACTACGTCCCAACCTGGTGACCACGAAAAGCAATATGGCTGCTCATGGCAGTGGTTGCATACAGCAGGTACCACTGTACATGAATTACAGACACACAGGAAATTAGAATGATGTTTTGGGGCATAAATTTTAGGTATGTAGCCATTATCTCCCCTCAGGAGAGATAGCAGTGAGTGACAGATAATTTAGATTAAACTGAGATCTGTCTTGCAAATTGTAGATGTACAAGCATTGTATCATTAGATTGGCCTTTAGTCACTGTGGGCACACAGGCTCCTTACCTGTTACAGGGCAACTCTGGTGAGGGAATATTTTGTTTTGTAGTCCACAATTAGATGCATGTAATCATTTCTTGTTTGTACTTGAATTAGACAAGCTCATTTAGTATCAGGAGAATTCCCCTCATATGTGATCACAACAAAATCACATATTTTTTGTGGCTTCATTTTGCATTTAACATGCATGTGTATGTGACTGAAATTGAGTGGGTTAAGAATCTGTGAGTAGGGTTGTGAATTTAACTTATTTTAAATGGATGTTGATTGATAAATTATTCATTATCTATGATCTGTAAGTGACTGGGACCAGGATATTAGGATACCACCTTCTGTGTGTCCACACACATTTCCACTTGGCTAAATATGCCCTATTTCCTCAGCAAATGGCTTGTAGACAGTTGTTTCTTTCACATGTCAAGGAAGTCGTGAGTCATCGGACCGCTGAATCACATTGCTTTCATTCTAAGTAAAATGATCAAATCCAAGGAACCAAGTGAGCTTTTACAATGATCTCTTAGTGTTTCATGACATGGAACAATTTTACTGCTTGTAGGCTGAGTCTGTCTTATATGGGGTGATAAAGTTGCAAACAAATGGAACCATGATTTTAATTAATTTCTTTTGTGGCAAATATGTAAGAAAATATGTTGCAATTGGAGTTTATTTCATCCACTAAAATTATAAACATTCTTACATTTGCTCCATGTCAACTTTTGATTGTAAATTCAAATCCCCTACATTTGTTTTTTGTTTTTTTAATGTGTATTTAAATCAATTATTAAATGATTTATATGAAAATAATGGGCTCCGTGCTGATATTTGTACATGTAACCTGTATAATACAATATTCATGTAGTAGAATTAATTAGGTGCATCACACTGCAGGCACCTACTCACAGGCCAAAAGTTGCATGTGACAGGCATTGATTTAGCTTGACCTTTGACCTGGACACAGAGTCCCTTATACCAACTTTGACCAAATATTGCACAAAATTACTTAATTGCTCAGCTGATGAGTGCATGAATTTGCATGGTATGTGACAGCGAGGAGCTTCCTGGTAACAGATGTGGACAATTGAAAGTGAAATCTATGAGCAGCAGATTGTAGGCAGGAGGTCATGGGAGGTCACATAGAGTTAAGTGGGGGGGGGGGGTACATCACATCTTGGGCAGAGGATGGATCCCATCAGGTGTTTCTGCTCCCCCACCCCCACCCCCACCCCGTACCCCCCTGTGTGACCCGCTCCAGGGCCAATGTCCAAACTGATGAAGCCAATGAACAGAGACAGGTTTATCAGGGACAGCAGGTAGTTACCTTTGAGGTGCTTCATCTGCCTGTGCTATAATAGAGCACACGTCTGGTTGATCTTGGCGCCAGAATGTAATGACAGCCTGTCTTTTCCCAGGCACCTGCATCGATCAAGTATATCACTGCACTGTGACCCACAGCAACCTGCTAAGCCATGCACATTTTACTTTCAACATGCCATCATCCAAACAAACACATGAGTGATCCTGCAACTTCACTGTCAGGAAAAACTTAAAACCCAAACTCCCACTGGACAAGCCAAGCACACAATATACCTTACAAGTAGACTGGCTTGTATCCGTGACTGGTATCATACAGTACACCTCACATACAGGTAGACTGGCTTGTATCCTTTACTGGTATCATACAGTACACCTCACATACAGGTAGACTGGCTTGTATCCTGTACTGGTATCATACAGTACACCTTACATACAGGTAGACTGGCTTGTATCCTTTACTGGTATCACACAGTACACCTCACATACAGGTAGACTGGCTTGTATCCTTTACTGGTATCATACAGTACACCTTACATACAGGTAGACTGGCTTGTATCCTTTACTGGTACCATACAGTACACCTCACATACAGGTAGACTGGCTTGTATCCTGTACTGGTATCATACAGTACACCTTACATACAGGTAGACTGGCTTGTATCCCTGACTGGTACCATACAGTACACCTCACACACAGGTAGACTGGCTTGTATCCCTGACTGGTACCATACAGTACACCTCACACACAGGTAGACTGGCTTGTATCCCTGACTGGTACCATACAGTACACCTTACACACAGGTAGACTGGCTTGTATCCCTGACTGGTACCATACAGTACACCTTACATACAGGTAGACTGGCTTGTATCCCTGACTGGTACCATACAGTACACCTCACACACAGGTAGACTGGCTTGTATCCCTGACTGGTACCATACAGTACACCTCACATACAGGTAGACTGGCTTGTATCCCTGACTGGTACCATACAGTACACCTCACACACAGGTAGACTGGCTTGTATCCCTGACTGGTACCATACAGTACACCTTACACACAGGTAGACTGGCTTGTATCCCTGACTGGTACCATACAGTACACCTTACATACAGGTAGACTGGCTTGTATCCCTGACTGGTACCATACAGTACACCTTACATACAGGTAGACTGGCTCATAATGTTGTGAAATTCTACAGCTGGATATGAATGATCAGTGTGAGTAATTGCTTTACAACTTGGCCAGTTAAAACACAGAATGCATGCTGGTGTAAATGTTACTCATAAGTAGTCAGTGGTGTGTGGCTGGGAGATGGTTAAAGGAGCAGGCCTGGGGTTACAGTGCATGGGGGCAGGACTGGGGTTACAGAGTGTGGGAGCAGCCCCAGGGTTACAGAGTGCGGGGCAGGCCCGGGGGTACAGTGCATGGGGGCAGTACTGAGGCTACAGAGTGTAGGAGCAGGCCTGGGGTTACAGATTGTGGGAGCAGGCCTGGGGTTACAGTGTGTGGGTTACAGAGTGTGGGAGCAGGCATGGGGTTACAGTGTGTGGGAGCAGGCCAAGGGTTTTAGTATGTAGGAGCAGGCCTAGTGTTACAGTGTGTGGGGGCAGGCCTAGGGTAACAGTATGTGGGAGTAGGCCTGAGGTTACAGTGTGTTGGAGCAGGCCTGGGGTTACAAAGTGTGGGAACAGGCCTTGGGTAGGAGCAGGGCCTGGAGTTACATTGTGTGTGAGCAGGCCTTGGGTTACAGTGTATGGGAGCATGCCTTGGGTGACTGTGTGGGAGCAGGCCTGGAGTTACAGTGTGTGGGGGCAGGCCTGGTTACAGTGTGTATGGGCAGGCCTGGGGTTACAATGTGTGGGGGCAGGCTTGGAGTTACAGTGTGTGGGAGCAGGCTTGGAGATACAGTGTGTGGGGGCTGCTTGAAGCCAGATGATGGGAAGCAGCGTGATACAGCATCAGCTGCAGTTCTGTATTGATCTGCTCCAATCAATGCTTCATCAATGGTAATAGCTGCTGGAGCCACCGACTCACACAGACTCACAGCAAATTCACCAACAGCACAATGAATGATTGCTGATACTCAAATGCATGTGCTGAATAAAACACATTATACCAATAAGTCATCCATATCTGGCCTGACAATCGGTGGGTTATCCTGGTTATGGATGTGGATTGATGTATAGAGATGGGTCTACCCCATGCATCTCTGCCAGTTCTCATCACAGTCTGGATAGTCAGACTTTAGGACACAACTTGTTTTAACCACAAATTTCATGAAAGCCAGTAGAGCTATGGAGCAGGCAAAAGGTAAATAACATGAATAAAGCAGCACAACAGGGCTGTTATTTAGGCAAAGTGCAGAATATCATGAGTAAAGCAGTACAACAGGGCTGTTGAGCAGGCAAAGGGTAAAATAACATGCATAAAGAAGCATGATAGGGCTGTTGATCAGGCAAAGTGCAAATTATCTTGAGTAAAGCAGCATGCATGATAGGGCTTGTTGAACAGGCAAAGGGTAAAATAACATGAATAAAGCAGCATGATAGGGCTGTAGATCAGGCAAAGTATAAATTATCATGAGTAAAGCAGCATGCATGATAGGGCTTGTTGAACAGGCAAAGGGTAAAATAGCATAAATAAAGCAGCATGATAGGGCTGTTGAGCAGGCAAAGTATAGAATATCATGAGTAAAGCAGCATAATAGGGGTGTTGAGCAGACAAAGGGTAGAGTAACTTGCAGTAAAACAGATCGCTACATAAAGGAATTTGTACCAGGAAAAGTCGTAGAGATTTATAAGAAGTTTTAGGAGGCCAATGACTGTAGACTGGGTTGTCAGGAAGTGCCAGCCAGAGTTTGCATGCATCTTGTCATATTGCCACCAGAGGGAGCATGCCCTTACCACCAGTTCACAGATGTTGAACTGTTGATTGGCCCCAAGTGGGCTGGCCATGGGGAACAATGGGTGAGGGCTCCTCGCTCACCTTGTTGTCAACATCAACAAATTGAGGTGATTTACAGGTTATTTGTCCTAAGTGAGTGTGGTGGTTTGTTGCTAAAGAAGCTACAGCATCACAATTCCAGGAATATGAATCTGTCTCATGAGCCTCTGCCATCCTGACCTTGTACTGCTGCCATGGAGCTGCTGTCCTGCTTCAGTGCCACAGGTTCTACTCTCATGTCCTGCTGCAGTGCCACAGGTTCTACTCTCATGTCCTGCTGCAGTGCCACAGGTTCTACTCTCATGTCCTGCTTCAGTGCCACAGGTTCTACTCTCATGTCCTGCTGCAGTGCCACAGGGTCTAGTCTCATGTCCTGCTTCAGTGCCACAGGGTCTACTCTCATGTCCTGCTTCAGTGCCACAGGTTCTACTCTCATGTCTTGCTTCAGTGCCACAGGTTCTACTCTCATGTCCTGCTGCGGTGCCACAGGGTCTACTCTCATGTCCTGCTTCAGTACCACAGGTTCTACTCTCATGTCCTGCTGCAGTGCCACAGGGTCTACTCTCATGTCCTGCTTCAGTGCCACAGGTTCTACTCTCATGTCCTGCTGCAGTGCCACAGGTTCTACTCTCATGTCCTGCTGCAGTGCCACAGGTTCTACTCTCATGTCCTGCTTCAGTGCCACAGGTTCTACTCTCATGTCCTGCTTCAGTGCCACAGGTTCAACTCTCATGTCCTGCTTCAGTGCCACAGGTTCTACTCTCATGTCCTGCTGCAGTGCCACAGGGTCTACTCTCATGTCCTGCTTCAGTGCCACAGGGTCTACTCTCATGTCCTGCTGCAGTGCCACAGGTTCAACTCTCATGTCCTGCTGCAGTGCCACAGGTTCTACTCTCATGTCCTGCTTCAGTGCCACAGGTTCTACTCTCATGTCCTGCTTCAGTGCCACAGGGTCTACTCTCATGTCCATGGTGCAAGCAGCTAATTTAAGGTCACTCTTCATTACATTTATAAGATGACTTGTAGGGACTCAGAGGCTTCAGGTAGCAGAACACAGAAAATAGCAGGGTTTGCTGAAAAATTAAAAAGTTGAGAGATATGATGATCAAACTAAGCAATAAATAAATGAATAAATCAATCAATCAATCAATCAATCAAAGGACTGGGATGTGAAGCAGATCTTGGATGCAAAAATGACTACATTCACAAGGCTTGTGCATTGGGTGACTAGTTGTTTGCTGTGATAATACTGGCATTGGGGGACTGGTTGTATGCTGTGATAATAGTGGCATTGGGGGACTGGTTGTACACTGTGATAATAGTGGCATTGGGGGACTGGTTGTACACTGTGATAATAGTGGCATTGGGGGACTGGTTGTACACTGATAATAGTGGCATTGGGGACTGGTTGTACACTGTGATAATAGTGGCATTTGGCGACTGGTTGTACACTGTGATAATAGTGGCATTGGGGGACTGGTTGTACACTGATAATAGTGGCATTTGGCGACTGGTTGTGCACTGTGATAACAGTGGCATTGGGGGACTGGTTGTACACTGATAATAGTGGCATTGGGGGACTGGTTGTACACTGATAATAGTGGCATTGGGGGACTGGTTGTATGCTGTGATAATAGTGTATTCAAGTCTTTATGTATGTGTGTCAAGACTGGTTTGGTTCTTTTGAAGAACTTAAAACAAAAAAAGGTTTCTTTTACAAGACGCTATAGTCATAAATAGCATGAAACAGCAATTATGAAATATCATGTGTAAGGTTATGAGAACTGGTTTAGTGGTTCATCAGTGAGATGAGGACGATTCAATTTCGGGACTGATGTATTTTGGCTCATGGGTGTGATGAGTCCAGCCCATTGCACATTAGCAATTAGGTCCATCCATTTGGTGACTGATTGTATAGCTCATGAGCATGATGGGAGCTATTCCAGTTCAGGACTGATGCAGTGGCTTATGAGCAGGAAGAGGGCTAGTCCATTCCAAGATTATTGTCCATTCTCCATAGCTGCCTGGCCTGCTTAACATACCAATCTTCATGTTCTCTCCATGTCACTTGAAGTGTAGCAGAGGCAATGTGGAGCTTGGTCGGCCTGGCACTCAAAGAGCATGTCTGAAAATACCTGGGAATGGCATTGCTATAAACATGGTCAATGAGAGAGTCTCAAATGGTGTTCACACTCCAATACTGAAGATGTACAAAAACTTTATAAATCATGCAATGGAGAACCCACTCTAAATGCTGTCTTACATAAATAAATAAAATGAATGAATGAATGAATGAATGAATGACATCTGCTCAACCTGCTAATCCCTAAACTCTGGTAACTTTGACCGGCATACAGACAGCTTTGTGCACACATTCTGCTGATGATAGTCAGTTATCTGTGAAATAATCCTCTCACATGTCAAAGTTCATTCAGTGAGGCTTTGACCATGAATGATTATCTAAACATCACCATTAATGACCCTGTCGAAATGCTTTCTACTACTAAACAGGCTGACTCCATCAGGCTTGCACTGACAGAGGGAGACCTTCTCCTCTGCAATTTGACACAGAAATAAATAAATGTTCTTCCAGCGAAACTTTTGTAGAAGGGCTAGCGCTGCTTCTTTCCAAAAGTGATAAAAGGCAGCTCAGCCAATTTTAGGTCTTGACATGTCTTGGGTGATTGCCAGAGACAAAAATATTTTAGGTTGAAGTAAGTTATAATGTAAGGGCCAACTGGGCACTTAACAGTGGACTTGGTTAGAATTGTGTTAAACCCTCTTACTAAGAATCAGCATCTTCATCTATATCGATTATTATGTGTGAAAGTAAGATATTGAACAATTAAAAAAGCAGAACCATTTTCAACATCAGGAAATGCACTGTTTTACACCACTGATGTCAAAATGTTTGTGGGGATACCCCGAAACACCCTCCTTCTCCTCCCCTCATATCACCGTGTTTGTGGGGATACCCAGAAACACCCTCCTTCTCCTCCCCCCCATATCACCGTGTTTGTGGGGATACCCAGAAACACCCTCCTTCTCCTCCCCTCATATCACCGTGTTTGTGGGGATACCCAGAAACACCCTCCTTCTCCTCCCCCCATATCACCGTGTTTGTGGGGATACCCAGAAACACCCTCGTTCTCCTCCCCTCACATCACCTTAGTGCACTGTGTCTCCCTCCCTCGTGAACCAGGTGAAAGTATTGAAATCTCAGTCCGTGTAAGTTGCTTAGCATGACACCCTGTGATTGCCCAGTATGTAGAAAGCCACAGGACCATATGTACAAAGCTATAGGACAATATGACAAGACCATAGGACCATATGGAATCTACTAAACAATCATATGACCATATACATGTACAGACAACTATAGGACCAACTGTAGGAAGCAGATTGAACCTGCCCAGGGGCCCTAGTGGAATGATATTCAGTCATAGATCTATAGTAAGGAGCCAAGACTGATCTCCAGTTTTGCATTCAACCGTTTAAAATGAGTTACAGCACACAACATGACCCTTTGGGATGTATTTTTTTTCTCTGACATGACCCTTTGGGATGTATTTTCTCCTCGTGCAGACAGAAATCCCCTCAGTAAACAAGACAAACTTAAACAAACAGGAGTTCCTTTGCATGGGAAAAAAAACAGATTTCAGGGAAAAACCAAAGATGTGAAAGAATTCTTCATGCATTGTAGATCTATAAACGGGATATTTGTGAAGATGATGACTAAGCTGAGGCGGGACTTGCACCAAATATGACGTATGTTTATACATACAGTATACACACAAAGTATGACGTATGTTTAGACATACAATATATACGGCATGATGAATATAAAATAGTCTTGCTCACCCAGTCCCAGTGATTGTGATTTATGGTGTGTAATACACAAACCAGTAGATTTCCAGTAAACTGAAATGTATGTTAGCAACATCATATGTTTCATAGAAATTGACCTGTTGTGCTAAGGATTATTAGGTTCCAATTCATTTAACAATTTTGCTTTTCTATGAAAAAGCAGCTGCAAGGCAGTGCCAAAGTGAGGCTGTTGCTGTGGGCGGCAGCAGTTATCTAAGCTTTAATGGGCTATAGCAGTGATATAGTGAGCTATAGCCGTGATGTAGTGAGCTATAGCCGTGATGTAGTGAGCTATAGCCGTGATGTAGTGAGCTATAACAGTGATATAGTGAGCTATAGCAGTGATATAGTGAACTATAGCCATGATACATGTATAGTGAGCTATAGCAGTGATATAGTGTTCTATAGTAGTGATACAGTGAGCTATAACCATGATATAGTGAGCTGTAGCAGTGATATGGTGTGATATAATGTGCTATAGCAGTGATATAGTGTGCTATAGCAGTGATATAGTGAGCTGTAGCAGAGATATGGTGTGCTATAGCAGTGATATAGTGAGCTGTAGCAATGATAAATTGTGCTATAGCAGTGAAATAGTGAGGTGTAGCAGTGATATAGTGAGGTGTAGCAGTGATATAGTGTACTATAACAGTGAAATATTGTGCTATAACAGTGATATAGTGTGCTATGGCAGTGATATAGTGAGCTATAGCAGTGATATATTGTGCTATAGCAGTGATAGTGATATAGTGAGCTATAGCAGTGATATAGTGAGCAATAGCAGTGATATAGTGTGCTACAGCAGTAATATAGTGAGCTATAGCCGTGATGTAGTGAGCTATAGCCGTGATGTGGTGAGCTATAGCCGTGATGTATTGAGCTATAGCCATAATATAGTGAGCTATAGCAGTGATATATTGAGCTGTAGCAGTGATGCAACTGGCTGTGCCAGTAATTATTTGATCACAAGTTGTTTACATAATACTATGGTAATTAATAAAAACTATTTTGATTAAATCATCAGCGCTGTTTTCAGCATTGAAAGAATGCAAATTTTTTCCTGTTCATGTCATGCAAAACCTGTTTGACCATGATATTATATAACTAGTTTGTGGAGCCAGACTTGCAGTTCGCAGACTTCAGGCAGCCCGCCATATCATTGTGGTCACATTTACTGCTCATGTGAAGATTGTTACTGATTGTTGAAAAGTAATTTTTTTCTTGCTTGTTTTGGGTGTGTATTTTTTTTTTTTATATAATTTTTTTGGTCAAAAGAGTAATACTGAAACAAAACTATAATGGAAATAGACAAGTTATAAATGTGTCAGATCAACTTGAATCTGAATCAAATCAAGTTTCCCACACGGAGATGTGTATTTTGCCTCCATAGCAGACTGACTCCATACTTACCTCAACTGCACGGACTGGAAGAAACATGAGGTTGGTCTGTTTAGCGGGCAAAATGTATGCATTTTGAAATGAATTGAGAATGGAAACCTGTAGATGAACATTATTGTAATTATAAGGCATTCTCAACAGTGTTCAGTGTTGTTCCATGTGAACACTCCACCGATGTCTTCACTGATTAGGATGAGGCTGAGTTAGGGTTTACCATATTACAATGAGACTGACTCTGGGCTAGCTAGGGGCTCAAAGGAAACTGAATCGGAGTTTGTCATGCCATGGATAAGAATGAGACTGATTCAGAGCTTACCATGGGCTTCAATGGGACTGAATCAGGGCCTGTTATGCCATGGGTAAGAATGAGACTGACTTGGGGCCTGTCATGCCATGGGTAAGAATGAGACTGACTCAGGGCCTGTCATGCCATGGGTAAGGATGAGACTAATTCAGGGGCTTGAGTGAGACTGAATATCAGGGCCTGTCATGCCATGGGTAAGAATAAGACTGACTCAGGGCCTGCCAGGGGCTTGAATGAGACTGAATCAGGGCTGGTCATGCCATGAGTAAGAATGAGACAGACTCAGGGCTTGCCAGGGGCTTGAATGAGACTGAATCAGGGCCTGTCATGCCATGGGTAAGAATGAGAGTGATTCAGGGCTTGCCAGGGGCTTGAATGAGACTGAATCAGGGCCTGTCATGCCATGGGTTTGAGTGAGACTAAATCATGGCCTGTCATGCCATGGGTTTGAATGAGACTTAATCGCGGCCTGTCATGCCATGGGTTTGAGTGAGACTAAATCAGAGCTTGTCATGCCATGGGTTACAATGAGACTGAGTCAGGAGCTGCAATAGCACGGAGTGGCACTGTTAATGGCTGACCCTTCACTGAGGACAGTGGCAGACCTGGTATCTTGATATACTTTGTCTGCCATTCTTATTTGAAAAAAAAGTGAATGAATGAATGAGCAAGTGGGTGAGTGAATAAATAATGAATGAAAATATAAATATTTAAATCAATGATATTTAACCCCCTGGCAGTTTGGGTAATTTGAGTGGGAGAGAGTTAACTGAACTAAATGTGACCACAATGTATTTGGCCATGAACCAGGAAGTAGAATAAAGGACATTATCCTCGTTTTCCTTATCTGTGGAAATATTTTTATCACTGTGAATTTGTCTTGCCCACCTTGGTTATGATGGCCAGTAAATGGAATATATGGTCACAGGCTAAGACTTGCCTGCAGTGCTTTACAGGCCACCCAAAGGCTGGTCCAGATATGCTCTGTCAAACCAGACAGTAGTTTCTCCCTGGAGGGGCAAACTGTAAATGTACATGTAGACTCTGTTGGTCCAAGGAATCTCCCAAACATTGTCATTGGCAGTTTGGCCAAAGCAGCATCTGTAAAATGTATGGCTAAAAGCAGGAGAAGAAATAGGTCATAAAAACATTCAATCTACTTGATCAGGTTTACTGTGTCGAGAGCCCTTTTTCAAAAAGTTGGCCACTTGCTGTCAATGCTGTCACACACGACTGACCCCTTTCATTCCAGTTGTGGCGTTCGATTTAGGAAAACTCTAAACAATATTTCAGCATGTGGACATGGCGGATGCTTTCTGAAGAGGATACATCCCAAGTTCAAGGGATTTATCTGGAATCCTGCTTTTTTACATCCCTACGCTTCGCTCCGGGATGTAAAAAATATAAATATAAATATAATAAAAAATATAAATATAAATATAAATGCATTTTAAAATGTATTCACCAAAGCAAATCAGTCATGTGTTGAAATTTAGCCACAGAAATTAAAGCAGGGATATATGTGTAAGCAGGTGACATATATATCCCTTGAGAAAACAAAGGAGGCATGGTAAAAGGTGACATAGAAAGTATTAAATTTTGTTACTTTCTGATTGCCTCCCAGCTTGTATCCCTCCAGGCTTTTTCAGACCTATGTACTTTTCATGTTTTATGTCGCTGTGAAAAAATTATCAGAATTTTTTGTCCAATAATAGCAAAGAAATTTCCTTTTTCTTTTTTCCTATCGCCACACCATGATATAAATTTTATAATTAAAAAGCTTGGTAAAAAAGCAAAATGACACATGTTTATTTTGAGGACAGTTGTTCGGAAAGTGTACTTTTCAAGCATTTTCAAACTCAGACATATACAATAAGAACAGTCCACAAACGGTTTCACACATTTCCCACTTATGGCCTTGTTTACAAACAAGCTATCCAGCCATTGTGAGGGGTGATTTTGTCACTGTATTCATGGCTTGTACAAGATAACACCAAAAACAGCAATATTTATTAATATAACATCTGCAGACAACATCAATATAACACCTGCAGGCAGCATCAACATAACACCTGCAGACAACAGCAACATAACACCTGCAGACAACAGCAACATAACACCTGCAGACAACAGCAACATAACACCTGCAGACAACAGCAACATAACACCTGCAGACAACATCAACTACAGCAAAATCCAGGTGTTTTATCTCATGGTGGTTTGACACTCCTTGATTACATTGAAGTTATGTATCAAAAGTTGAGCAAATTTCTTTTGCTAGATTGTCAAATTAAGGGATTCCCATATTTGCTGGTGAAATCACATTTGTTGAGCTAGTGGCTTTCAAAAACTAAATAATTGGCAGCATAATGCCTGTCTGGAGGGGACTGTTGTACAGAGCCTGTCTGGAGGGGACTGTTGTACAGAGCCTGTCAGGAGGGGACTGTTGTACAGAGCTTATCTGGAGGGGACTGTTGTACAGAGCCTGTCTGGAGGGGACTGTTGTACAGAGCCTGTCTGGAGGGGATTGTTGTACAGAGCCTGTCATGAGGGGACTGTTGTACAGAGCCTTTCTGGAGGGGACTGTTGTACATAGCCTGTCAGGAGGGGACTGTTGTACAGAGCCTGTCTGGAGGGGATTGTTGTACAGAGCCTGTCTGGAGGGGACTGTTGTACAGAGCCTGTCTGTAGGGGAATGTTGTGCAGAGCCTGTCTGGAGGGGACTGTTGTACAGGGCCTGTCTGGAAGGGATGGTTGTACAGGGTCTCTCTGGAGGGGATGGTTGTACAGGGTCTCTCTGGAGGGGATGGTTGTACAGGGTCTCTCTGGAGGGGATGGTTGTACAGGGCCTGTCTGGAGGGGACTGTTGTACAGGGCCTGTCTGGAGGGGATGGTTGTACAGGGCCTGTCTGGAGGGGACTGTTGTACAGGGCCTGTCTGGAGGGGATTGCTGTACAGGGCCTGGCTGATCCTCAGTTTTGGTGACTTGGGCTAATTCACCGGCACAGACTCAATCTGGTCCTTGATCACTGTAGCCAATAGATAGCATACCCGCTGGTATCACATGATTGTGATATAAAATATATATGTTGGTGATGAATTATGACATGGATGTATGCATTCAAATATAAAAAGTCTGCGGGGAAAGACAATTCCATTTTGAGTTTATGTGTCCAAGGATTAGTGTCTCTCTCTTTTGCTTCTTATTTTTCTGAATTTTCACTTGCGCTGCATCACATTTGACTTGTCCTGGACAATCAAACATACAAGTTTTCGTGCCTTGGTCTGTGGCTAAGAATTCAGGACTCCACCCCCCCCCCCAACACACACACACTAGACCACTGTATGTAGTAATTTTTGCACTGCCAATGCCTAGAAAAAGACCCTTTGCTGGGGTAAGACTACTTGATTGTATAGTTTGAACATAGGCACTTGCCATAGAGCTAAGTTTACATGGCAAAATAACATGAATATCTCAGCTGAACAAGTTTAAGTATGGAAGAAAATTGGCCGCTAAACTATTAATGAAACCTTTCATAAAATGTTGAACTTATAAAAACAGGTTAAGACTTTTTTTTTTTAGGGTAGTAAAGCTTGTCTTATCAGTGAAATGTCTCCCATAACTGAAACAATGGTGTTTTGCCCTTTTAACACCACACTTGTCTTTCTTGGGTATCAAAGTTATAATTCCTCTCTTCTGGTTGACTAACATATGTCCATGTTGCATCGCATAGTTTAGGCTATCTAAAACCACATTACCTGTATTTACCCGGTAGAATTGATAAAATTTGGCTGTAAATCCATCTGTTCCTGGAATTTTTGCATTTTTAAAGTCCGCGTTTTGCATTCCTGCACAGAGAATAGCTTATCATTTTCTCTCTTTCCTTCATCTGTTATTTTAAGAGTATAGTTTTCAAGAATGATTTGAGCCTTTGGGCTATTAAGTGAGCCCTTTTCTGCACATGAAGTATATAGTTTTTTATAAAAGTCTGCTTCCTCTTTTAATATATCATTTGTTTCTGTAATTTCCAAATCATTTTCATTTTTTAGTTTTGTTATATATTTATTTTTGTAGGGTTTTTTTTCTAATGAAAGGAAGTATTTCATGTTCTTCTCTCCCTGTTCACACCATCTTGCCTGAGATCCAAGCAGCTCCTCTAGTTGTCTTCTCATTTATGTCCATTAGTTCATTTTTAACCTGTGCAGTTTCTTCCTCTAGGTCCTCTCATCCTCTATTTTCTGCTATTTGCTCCATCAGTGTTTCGAGTTTTTTATTTAGTTTTTTTTTCTCTTTCTCTGTTCAGTTTTGCTCTTTCAAATGAATGTTTCAGTATAACTCCCCGAATATGACACTTCAGAGAATCCCAATACAAACATTTGTCTGTTGTGTTCCCATTAGTTTCCTCAAATTCTTCTATTGCCCTTTTACCGTTTTCTTCATATTCTATGTCAAGTATTAATTCATTATTAAATTTCCAAAAACCTTTTCCCCGCTGCTTACATAAATTTCCCTCCAGTTTTATATGTAAGATGCTGTGGTCTGTCTTAACAGATGGTTTAATTTTACATTTTTTGACTGATTGTGATAGAAATGATGACATTAAAATATAATTGAGTCTGCATTGTATGGGGGGGGGGGAGAGGTAATTGATCGCCATGTAAACTTGAATAAATCTGGATTGAGCACCTTCCAGATATCTATTAGATCAAGCTCTTCCATAAAATTTGTTTGATTATCCACATAGTCGGTTATTGTATCTAATCTGCCTCCTCGTTTGTCTAGTTTGGGGTTTAATATTATATTAAAAACATCACCAATAATAATGTTGCCATCCAAATATTGTAAACATTCTTCTCTTAATTTAGTTAAGAAGTTTAATTGCTCTTCCATATGGTCCTTAGTGGGTGCATAGACATTAAACAAAATAAACGTTTCTTCTCTTTCAATTCCCACTATTAAAAATCTGCCTTTTGTATCGGATATTGTCTTTTTAATTGTTTACTCAATATAATTGGGGAATAGAATAGCTACTCCTTGATTATTGCTGGTACCGTGTGAAAACAAAACCTTAGAACCCCTCTCACTTCTCCACATTCTCTCAGTTTGAATACTGCTGTGAGTTTCTTGAAGAAAAACAATACCTTGGTGAGATTTGTGTAACCAGTGAAATATTGAGTGCCTTTTAAATTCATCACTTATACCTCTTGCATTAAGTGAGAATAAATCACATTTAAAAGACATAGTCAGTTAAAAGCTGTGATATTGCACTGTGCAAGCAACCTGAACTGGAAATGAATACCGTCATCATGAATACAGATTTCTACCTGGACCAGCTTGGGGTACGACATTCCTGTCACGCATCAAAGTTGTACACATAGTTTCATTAAAATCTCTCCATATTATATCTTGGGATGCATGAACATGCATAAACATATCAAGTATTGTGTAGTTTAAGACTGTCACAATGCTGCATGAATAGATGCAACATTCTTTGGTCAGTGACATTGGTAGTACCAGAAGGTGTGTGGTCGTTCCTGGAACATCGGGTCACACTTGCTACTTTTAGGCATAGTATTGGTCAAAGGTCATAGATGTCAGAATGGCAGTCCCATAATGCAATGGTTTGTTTCCCAAAGACATAAGTTCTGGTGTATCAGGCATTGATAAAAAGTTGTAAAGACAGGCAGAAAAATAAAAGTGAATGTGTGTTTATGTTGTAATATGGCCAGTTTAACTCCTGTGGACAACCCATTTCCCCTTGTCCTGGACATGAATGACTGGTTCGACCGTCCCAGTGATATGCGCCGTCAAAGCGCGTCCTTCAGCTTGGGCTCAAATGATTTCTGCCTTTGCTGTGTGTGCTTGCATACATCATCCGTCAGAATAATTGTTTTTCCGTGGTAGGGTTATCTTCCAAGGACCTGGGAGCTGCTCTAAGCAGCTCTGTTACCATTGTCGAGTTTCTGCACTTGACCAGCATAGGTCTGACTTTGTTACTCTCCTTTTTCCCCAGCCTGAAAGCGCAATGGATTTCCATGTACCCAGAGTAATTCATGTGGTTCAGCACTAGTTCGTGTATTAGTGCATGACACTCGCGCTCAGAGTTACCCCTCTCTTCTGTTAAGTTGTGCATTATAAAGTTTGCCGCCCTGTTCTCATTAGAGAGTCTTTCAATTGCGTTGAAAACATAGCCTTATCTTCTTTACGTTGTGTTCTGTCTACCTCCTGGGCCCATCTCAAGTCCTCTGTATCTTTGTAAACATAATCCAAACCAGCCTCAACATCTCTCTCTTTGCTTCCAAAGTATCCACTTGTTCTGTTCAGCTCTGGATTGATTTATCCATATTGTCCATTCTGTCTAAGATTTCATCCAGTAGACTTAATTTGTCCAGCTTTCTGTTAACTGCCTCCAGCTGTTCTGTGTCCGCCATTTTTTTTGCTATTGTTCTGAGTCTGTTTATGCAGACGTTTTTCTACCGGGCTATTTTTATGAAGACGTCTGGTAGCACTTTTTAAGTTTCGTAGCATGTTAGGCAGCCCTTGTATTTTCCCTCCATCATTTTTGCCACCGTCAATTACTTTTGTTGCTCCATTCTGACCCTAAATTCTGGGAGCCCAAGCTCAGCACCTTCTACTATTGTGCATGGTTACCTAGCAACCCCCACAGTAAGCAAAATGTTTTACAATTAATGTTAATGTTGCTATAATTGACCTCAAATTTACTTTGAAGATTGGTCCTTTTAACATGCATTACCCTATGCTCACAAGTGTCCACCCCTGCGATGCCCTTTCCAGTCAGCTAGAGGTGAGAAAATTCTGCTTTGCTGGCTGTGTGAAAGGAGCCAATTTATATGGAAAGTGTTTCAAAGTAAGTGAAGCTCCATGTATACATGATACTACATTATTATGGGATAGCACTCTTAGGTAGGGCCTGTATTTTTCCGTTTCAAAAAATTTCCAAATTCCGTTTCAGTAGTTCTCTCTCTATGTAAAACACATTAAGCCAAAACAGCAAATTCCGTTTCAGAGGTGACAAAAATTCATTATTCCGTTCCGTTTCTGTTAAAAACGGAAAAATACAGGCCCTACTTAGGACACTGTCAAGTGTGGCACAAAATTGAACATGGACATTAGTGTCTGGTGCAAGTGGACACGGTTCCTGACTGCCATTTCTGGATCTCTGTGTATTGAATAGTTCAGTGGCTGTGAGTGTCCAATATCTGTGTACTGGATCTAGGTTTCGGTACCAAACAGGTGGCTGGTTGGTAAATGTGTATTGAACTAGTCCCTGGCTATATGTGTGGACAAAACAGGTCACTGGCTGTATCTGTGGACTGAACAGGTCACTGGCTGTATCTGTGGACTGAACAGGTTACTGGCTGTATCTGTGGACTGAACAGGTCACTGGCTGTATCTGTGGACTGAACAGGTCAGTGGCTGTATCCAGACCTTCACATCTAAAAATTGTTGTTGACCTGAAAAAAAGCTCACCTGAAATCATTCTAGGTGAGCTATTGCTAAAGTCAGAGTACTAAAATACAAGATGGAGGTGTGCTTTTAGGAGCTCACCTCAAATGTTTTAGGCGAGCTTTTAAGGTGAGTGAAAATCACACTCATCAAATGTGAAGGCCTGTGTATCTGTGGACTGAACAGGTCAGTGGCTGTATATGTGGACTGAACAGAGGCCAGCGTCAGTTTACTGCTTTCTGCGTAGTGATGATGGCAAATAGGCAAGACAGGTGTTCGTTGTCAAACATTATGAAGACTATGATCATGCCTGAGTCTGTCTTATGAGTCAGTGACAAACCCTGGTGGCTAATTCATTGGAGAGCTCCTGCAGGAGCTTGTTGCTAGCCCTGTGTCTGGCCAGGGATGGTGTTTGCATTAGGCACACTGTGCCTGGCCAGGGATGGTGTCTGTAATAGGCACAGTGCCTGGCCAGGGATGGTGTTTGTTTCAGGCACACTGTGCCTGGCCAGGTGTCTGTAATAGGCACACTGTGCCTGGCCAGGGATGGTGTTTGTGTCAGGCACACTGTGCCTGGCCAGGGATGGTGTCTGTAATAGGCACACTGTGCCTGGCCAGGGATGGTGTTTATGTCAGGCACACTGTGCCTGGCCAGGGATGGTGTCTGTAATAGGCACACTGTGCCTGGCCAGGGATGGTGTTTGTGTCAGGCACACTGTGCCTGGCCAGGGATGGTGTCTGTAATAGGCACACTGTGCCTGGCCAGGGATGGTGTTTATGTCAGGCACACTGTGCCTGGCCAGGGATGGTGTCTGTAATAGGCACACTGTGCCTGGCCAGGGATGGTGTTTGTGTCAGGCACACTGTGCCTGGCCAGGGATGGTGTCTGTATTAGGCACACTTTGATGCTTGATGGATGCTCTGTTGCTCACTCTGATAGCACTTGAAGAAAACAGGCTAAAAAGAGAGTTGATATGGCACCCAGTGCTGTGTGTGAGCCGTTCCCAACAGCATGATTGATGCTCAGGCCTCCCAGGGGGAAGAGGGAAATTTATTCATCAATGCACATTTGATGGGCTTCCTGGCCCATAATGTCTTTACTTGCACACCTCTGGTGGCTGCCAGGCCTGTGCTGATTGTCTGCCTGATAGATTGCATTGTACTCACAGCCAGGGCAGTAGTGCAGAGAGCAGAGCCCTCTCTTGGTGCCTGTAGCTGGACCTCTATGGGTGTGGTGTCAGGGGACAGCGGTGTGGCCAGGACGCATGGACACCTAGACTGGGCTGATACATTGGCAGGACCCTCATGTATCATCTCCAATGGTGATAATGCACTGGCGATGCCAGTGGTAGAAAACCACAAACCCAAGGAGGAGTTCTATATTGGCTTTTCAATGAAAGCTCGTCAGGGTACAATGGTAAAATGCTTGGGAATGGTCATCCTGCAAGGTGCGATTGATGTGCGTGTGTCAAAACTGGTCTCCGGACATATTTGCCTGAGCAATGTGTCTACTGGTATTATCATGTCTATCTATCTATCTATCTATCTATCTATCTATCTATCTGTCTGTCTGTCTGTCTGTCTGTCTGTCTGTCTGTCTGTCTGTCCGTCTGTCCGTCCGTCCGTCCGTCCGTCCGTCCGTCCGTCCGTCCGTCCGTCTGTCTGCCTTTCTCTGTCTCTCTCTATCTCTCTCTCTCTCTCTGTCTCTCTCTATCTATCTATCTGTATTATGTCATATAAAATCTGGTATATCCCACACACATCGTACTGTCACCTCCAGATTTATGTGTCAGTGTGATTTTGAAGCCTCAATGACACGAGATACAACAAAAACTTTTTGACATTCTATTTTAGGATTTTTGGTGATTTTGACAGATGTACATTGAATCTGTCAACCAACAAAATTTCAATTCGGAACGCAAAAAATAAGTACAAGAAAATGAAAAAAAAAACCATTTGAATATTAAAAACCACATGGGTGTTTCTGGTTTCCTATTCACACAAGAAGACAGTAGCACCCGTCAGTCATACAAACTACTTGTTTCTTTCTGCTTATTGAGAATACTTAATTTCAAAAAATGGATTCAGGTATGTTTCCATTTTATTTTTCGATTCTGTGATTCCATCTACAATCACAGAATCTGGACATGTCTATTCAGTTTAACATCGCAATGTCACACAATTCACAGAATTCTGCAAAGTACTCCGTTTTGCTGATTGTACATTCCAGTTGATTATTTGGTACTGCAGCAGTTTGTACTCCCCACATTGTGCACATGTTTACCAATGGCCAGATTGCTACAGATTAAGTCCTGGGCAGCGTGAAGGCTCCACCCCGACATGATGTCAGAGATATATGGTTATTCCTGGAGAACGGCTCAGCGAAAAGGAATGGATAAAAAAGGATTACATTTGTAAAGGTCTTAACTAAAAAAGCTATCCAGGGATTTTCATTTGCTTGCCCCCTCCCCCCCCCCCCATGGACCTAAGAAATTGAGCAGGTCAAAGATCAAAGGAAAAAGTGAAATGTCAAATTTTGGGGTCTTGTGGTGACAAAAGTAATTGGGATACAAAAAATCGCAAGATAGTTTTTTTCCATTGATATCTTAACTACAGAATGCACAGGTGTTTATATGTCAAGCACATAATAACTTATTTCGATGTTTTTAACATCGTCCATTGTCGACATACTAGTCACTGTTTGTTTAACAATTAAAAAGATAAAACTCCAATCAAAATGCATACCCGGTATATCATCTTTGGATCATGACAAACATACACATATATGGTTTGGGTGTAGTACAGAAAATACTTTTGGAGATCTAAGTGACTAAAGTTGCAAATAGTTTTGGTGTATCTCGTGTCATTAATGTTCTTGTAAACTATGCTATCAGGTGGTAGTCTGTGTAGACCTGACTGTTGTATGCTGGGGTGTAAGGGTAGGCAGACAGACAGACAACTGAATCTATAGCATACAACAAGGCAAGGTGCCTAACCACCAGTGGCATTGGGGCCAAATGGTTCTCTTGTGCAAAGTGGACGATTCCATTGATTTGTCGTCTCTATATGCAGTGTCTTAGCTTCAGACAGTCCTGGTAGAAAGTGGATGTGTTCCAGAGTCAGGATCTTCAGGTTCATACAAGTATGTCCTGGTGAAAAA
>OZ026613.1:121103978-121144978 GCA_964020975.1 Hermodice carunculata | reverse complement strand
AAGAAATAAATGTTCTACACAGGATGTGTTGTAATGTGGAAAAAGATGCTCATGACTGTCTGAACTGTAAGGATAGACCAGGTAGATGGGGTGTGGTAATCATAAAGAGATAATTGAGCGGTGGTGTTGGTTATGTCAGGTAGATATTCGGGTAGCAAGTAGATAAATTAGCTGTGAGCTGCCGGGACCAGATGGATATGGTGAAATAAGGAGATAGCTTGAATATGTAGCCCTGGCCCTGCACCACATGGATGGGTGGCTGTGTGGCCATGGCCCTGTACCACATAGATGGTGAAGTAAGGAGAAAACTTGGCTGTGTGGATATGGCCCTGTACCACATAGATGGTGTAGTAAGGAGAAAACTTGGCTGTGTGGATATGGCCCTGTACCACATAGATGGTGTAGTAAGGAGAAAACTTGGCTGTGTGGATATGGCCCTGTACCACATAGATGGTATAGTAAGGAGAAAACTTGGCTGTGTGGATATGGCCCTGTACCACATAGATGGTGTAGTAAGGAGAAAACTTGGCTGTGTGGATATGGCCCTGTACCACGTAGATGGTATACTAAGGAGATAACTTGGCTGTGTGGATATGGCCCTGTACCACATAGATGGTGTAGTAAGGAGATAACTTGGCTGTATGGATATGGCCCTGTACCACATAGATGGTGTAGTAAGGAGATAACTTGGCTGTGTGGATATGGCCCTATACCACATAGATGGTGTAGTAAGGAGATAACTTGGCTGTGTGGATATGGCCCTGTACCACATAGATGGTGTACTAAGGAGAAAACTTGGCTGTGTGGATATGGCCCTGTACCAGGTAGATGGTGTAGTAAGGAGAAAACTTGGCTGTGTGGATATGGCCCTGTACCACATAGATGGTGTAGTAAGGAGATAACTTGGCTGTGTGGATATGGCCCCTGTACCACATAGATGGTGTAGTAAGGAGATAACTTGGCTGTGTGGATATGGCCCTGTACCACATAGATGGTGTAGTAAGGAGATAACTTGGCTGTGTGGATATGGCCCTGTACCACATAGATGGTGTAGTAAGGAGATAACTTGGCTGTGTGGATATGGCCCTGTACAACATAGATGGTGTAGTAAGGAGATAACTTGGCTGTGTGGATATGGCCCCTGTACCACATAGATGGTGTAGTAAGGAGAAAACTTGGCTGTGTGGATATGGCCCTGTACCACGTAGATGGTGTAGTAAGGAGATAACTTGGCTGTGTGGATATGGCCCTGTACCACATAGATGGTGTAGTAAGGAGATAACTTGGCTGTGTGGATATGGCCCTGTACCACGTAGATGGTATACTAAGGAGATAACTTGGCTGTGTGGATATGGCCCTGTACCACATAGATGGTGTAGTAAGGAGATAACTTGGCTGTGTGGATATGGCCCTGTACCACGTAGATGGTGTAGTAAGGAGATAACTTGGCTGTATGGATATGGCCCTGTACCACGTAGATGGTGTAGTAAGGAGATAACTTGGCTGTGTGGATATGGCCCTGTACCACATAGATGGTGTAGTAAGGAGATAGCTTGGCTGTGTGGATATGGCCCTGTACCACATAGATGGTGTAGTAAGGAGATAACTTGGCTGTGTGGATATGGCCCTGTACCACGTAGATGGTGTAGTAAGGAGAAAACTTGGCTGTGTGGATATGGCCCTGTACCACATAGATGGTGTAGTAAGGAGATAACTTGGCTGTGTGGATATGGCCCCTGTACCACATAGATGGTGTAGTAAGGAGATAACTTGGCTGTGTGGATATGGCCCTGTACCAGGTAGATGGTGTAGTAAGGAGATAACTTGGCTGTGTGGATATGGCCCTGCACCACGTAGATGGTGTAGTAAGGAGATAACTTGGCTGTGTGGATATGGCCCTGTACCACATAGATGGTGTAGTAAGGAGATAACTTGGTTGTGTGGATATGGCCCCTGTACCACATAGATGGTGTAGTAAGGAGAAAACTTGGCTGTGTGGATATGGCCCTGTACCAGGTAGATGGTGTAGTAAGGAGATAACTTGGCTGTGTGGATATGGCCCTTTACCAGGTAGATGGTGTAGTAAGGAGAAAACTTGGCTGTGTGGATATGGCCCTGTACCACATAGATGGTGTAGTAAGGAGATAACTTGGCTGTGTGGATATGGCCCTGTACCACGTAGATGGTGTAGTAAGGAGATAACTTGGCTGTATGGATATGGCCCTGTACCACGTAGATGGTGTAGTAAGGAGATAACTTGGCTGTGTGGATATGGCCCTGTACCACATAGATGGTGTAGTAAGGAGATAACTTGGCTGTGTGGATATGGCCCTGTACCACATAGATGGTGTAGTAAGGAGATAACTTGGCTGTGTGGATATGGCCCTGTACCAGGTAGATGGTGTAGTAAGGAGAAAACTTGGCTGTGTGGATATGGCCCTGTACCACATAGATGGTGTAGTAAGGAGATAACTTGGCTGTGTGGATATGGCCCTGTACCAGGTAGATGGTGTAGTAAGGAGATAACTTGGCTGTATGGATATGGCCCTGTACCACATAGATGGTGTAGTAAGGAGATAATTTGGCGGTGTGGATATGGCCCTGTACCACATAGATGGTGTAGTAAGGAGATAACTTGGCTGTGTGGATATGGCCCTGTACCACATAGATGGTGTACTAAGGAGAAAACTTGGCTGTGTGGATATGGCCCTGTACCAGGTAGATGGTGTAGTAAGGAGAAAACTTGGCTGTGTGGATATGGCCCTGTACCACATAGATGGTGTAGTAAGGAGATAACTTGGCTGTGTGGATATGGCCCCTGTACCACATAGATGGTGTAGTAAGGAGATAACTTGGCTGTGTGGATATGGCCCTGTACCACATAGATGGTGTAGTAAGGAGATAACTTGGCTGTGTGGATATGGCCCTGTACCACATAGATGGTGTAGTAAGGAGATAACTTGGCAGTGTGGATATGGCCCTGTACCACGTAGATGGTGTAGTAAGGAGATAACTTGGCTGTGTGGATATGGCCCTGTACCACATAGATGGTGTAGTAAGGAGATAACTTGGCTGTGTGGATATGGCCCCTGTACCATATAGATGGTGTAGTAAGGAGAAAACTTGGCTGTGTGGATATGGCCC
Organism: Hermodice carunculata; assembly: GCA_964020975.1. Taxonomy (NCBI): domain Eukaryota; kingdom Metazoa; phylum Annelida; class Polychaeta; order Eunicida; family Amphinomidae; genus Hermodice; species Hermodice carunculata. Next base: position 121,141,834 of record OZ026613.1, on the reverse strand, counting down.
TGTACCACGTAGATGGTGTAGTAAGGAGATAACTTGGCTGTGTGGATATGGCCCTGTACCACATAGATGGTGTAGTAAGGAGATAACTTGGCTGTGTGGATATGGCCCTGTACCACATAGATGGTGTAGTAAGGAGATAACTTGGCTGTGTGGATATGGCCCTGTACCACATAGATGGTGTAGTAAGGAGATAACTTGGCTGTGTGGATATGGCCCTGTACCACGTAGATGGTGTAGTAAGGAGATAACTTGGCTGTATGGATATGGCCCTGTACCACATAGATGGTGTAGTAAGGAGATAATTTGGCTGTGTGGATATGGCCCTGTACCACATAGATGGTGTAGTAAGGAGATAACTTGGCTGTGTGGATATGGCCCTGTACCACATAGATGGTGTACTAAGGAGAAAACTTGGCTGTGTGGAAATGGCCCTGTACCAGGTAGATGGTGTAGTAAGGAGAAAACTTGGCTGTGTGGATATGGCCCCTGTACCATATAGATGGTGTAGTAAGGAGAAAACTTGGCTGTGTGGATATGGCCCTGTACCAGGTAGATGGTGTAGAAGGAGAAAACTTGGCTGTGTGGATATGGCCCTGTACCACATAGATGGTGTAGTAAGGAGATAACTTGGCTGTGTGGATATGGCCCTGTACCACATAGATGGTGTAGTAAGGAGATAACTTGGCTGTGTGGATATGGCCCTGTACCACATAGATGGTGTAGTAAGGAGATAACTTGGCTGTGTGGATATGGCCCTGTACCACGTAGATGGTGTATTAAGGAGATAACTTGGCTGTATGGATATGGCCCTGTACCACATAGATGGTGTAGTAAGGAGATAACTTGGCTGTGTGGATATGGCCCTGTACCACATAGATGGTGTAGTAAGGATAACTTGGCTGTTTGGATATGGCCCTGTACCACATAGATGGTGTACTAAGGAGAAAACTTGGCTGTGTGGATATGGCCCTGTACCAGGTAGATGGTGTAGTAAGGAGAAAACTTGGCTGTGTGGATATGGCCCTGTACCACATAGATGGTGTAGTAAGGAGATAACTTGGCTGTGTGGATATTGCCCCTGTACCACATAGATGGTGTAGTAAGGAGAAAACTTGGCTGTGTGGATATGGCCCTGTACCACATAGATGGTGTAGTAAGGAGATAACTTGGCTGTGTGGATATGGCCCTGTACCAGGTAGATGGTGTAGTAAGGAGATAACTTGGCTGTGTGGATATGGCCCTGTACCACGTAGATGGTGTAGTAAGGAGATAACTTGGCTGTGTGGATATGGCCCTGTACCACATAGATGGTGTAGTAAGGAGATAACTTGGCTGTGTGGATATGGCCCTGTACCACGTAGATGGTATACTAAGGAGATAAATTGGCTGTTTGGATATGGCCCTGTACCACATAGATGGTGTAGTAAGGAGATAACTTGGCTGTGTGGCCATGGCACTGTACCACATAGATGGTGTAGTAAGGAGATAACTTGGCTGTGTGGATATGGCCCTGTACCACATAGATGGTGTAGTAAGGAGATAACTTGGCTGTGTGGATATGGCCCTGTACCACGTAGATGGTGTAGTAAGGAGATAACTTGGCTGTATGGATATGGCCCTGTACCACGTAGATGGTGTAGTAAGGAGAAAACTTGGCTGTGTGGATATGGCCCTGTACCACATAGATGGTGTAGTAAGGAGATAACTTGGCTGTGTGGATATGGCCCTGTACCACATAGATGGTGTAGTAAGGAGATAACTTGGCTGTGTGGATATGGCCCTGTACCAGGTAGATGGTGTAGTAAGGAGAAAACTTGGCTGTGTGGATATGGCCCTGTACCACATAGATGGTGTAGTAAGGAGATAACTTGGCTGTGTGGATATGGCCCTGTACCAGGTAGATGGTGTAGTAAGGAGATAACTTGGCTGTATGGATATGGCCCTGTACCACATAGATGGTGTAGTAAGGAGATAATTTGGCGGTGTGGATATGGCCCTGTACCACATAGATGGTGTAGTAAGGAGATAACTTGGCTGTGTGGATATGGCCCTGTACCACATAGATGGTGTACTAAGGAGAAAACTTGGCTGTGTGGATATGGCCCTGTACCAGGTAGATGGTGTAGTAAGGAGAAAACTTGGCTGTGTGGATATGGCCCTGTACCACATAGATGGTGTAGTAAGGAGATAACTTGGCTGTGTGGATATGGCCCCTGTACCACATAGATGGTGTAGTAAGGAGATAACTTGGCTGTGTGGATATGGCCCTGTACCACATAGATGGTGTAGTAAGGAGATAACTTGGCTGTGTGGATATGGCCCTGTACCACATAGATGGTGTAGTAAGGAGATAACTTGGCAGTGTGGATATGGCCCTGTACCACGTAGATGGTGTAGTAAGGAGATAACTTGGCTGTGTGGATATGGCCCTGTACCACATAGATGGTGTAGTAAGGAGATAACTTGGCTGTGTGGATATGGCCCCTGTACCATATAGATGGTGTAGTAAGGAGAAAACTTGGCTGTGTGGATATGGCCCTGTACCACGTAGATGGTGTAGTAAGGAGATAACTTGGCTGTGTGGATATGGCCCTGTACCACATAGATGGTGTAGTAAGGAGATAACTTGGCTGTGTGGATATGGCCCTGTACCACATAGATGGTGTAGTAAGGAGATAACTTGGCTGTGTGGATATGGCCCTGTACCACATAGATGGTGTAGTAAGGAGATAACTTGGCTGTGTGGATATGGCCCTGTACCACGTAGATGGTGTAGTAAGGAGATAACTTGGCTGTATGGATATGGCCCTGTACCACATAGATGGTGTAGTAAGGAGATAATTTGGCTGTGTGGATATGGCCCTGTACCACATAGATGGTGTAGTAAGGAGATAACTTGGCTGTGTGGATATGGCCCTGTACCACATAGATGGTGTACTAAGGAGAAAACTTGGCTGTGTGGAAATGGCCCTGTACCAGGTAGATGGTGTAGTAAGGAGAAAACTTGGCTGTGTGGATATGGCCCCTGTACCATATAGATGGTGTAGTAAGGAGAAAACTTGGCTGTGTGGATATGGCCCTGTACCAGGTAGATGGTGTAGAAGGAGAAAACTTGGCTGTGTGGATATGGCCCTGTACCACATAGATGGTGTAGTAAGGAGATAACTTGGCTGTGTGGATATGGCCCTGTACCACATAGATGGTGTAGTAAGGAGATAACTTGGCTGTGTGGATATGGCCCTGTACCACATAGATGGTGTAGTAAGGAGATAACTTGGCTGTGTGGATATGGCCCTGTACCACGTAGATGGTGTATTAAGGAGATAACTTGGCTGTATGGATATGGCCCTGTACCACATAGATGGTGTAGTAAGGAGATAACTTGGCTGTGTGGATATGGCCCTGTACCACATAGATGGTGTAGTAAGGATAACTTGGCTGTTTGGATATGGCCCTGTACCACATAGATGGTGTACTAAGGAGAAAACTTGGCTGTGTGGATATGGCCCTGTACCAGGTAGATGGTGTAGTAAGGAGAAAACTTGGCTGTGTGGATATGGCCCTGTACCACATAGATGGTGTAGTAAGGAGATAACTTGGCTGTGTGGATATTGCCCCTGTACCACATAGATGGTGTAGTAAGGAGAAAACTTGGCTGTGTGGATATGGCCCTGTACCACATAGATGGTGTAGTAAGGAGATAACTTGGCTGTGTGGATATGGCCCTGTACCAGGTAGATGGTGTAGTAAGGAGATAACTTGGCTGTGTGGATATGGCCCTGTACCACGTAGATGGTGTAGTAAGGAGATAACTTGGCTGTGTGGATATGGCCCTGTACCACATAGATGGTGTAGTAAGGAGATAACTTGGCTGTGTGGATATGGCCCTGTACCACGTAGATGGTATACTAAGGAGATAAATTGGCTGTTTGGATATGGCCCTGTACCACATAGATGGTGTAGTAAGGAGATAACTTGGCTGTGTGGCCATGGCACTGTACCACATAGATGGTGTAGTAAGGAGATAACTTGGCTGTGTGGATATGGCCCTGTACCACATAGATGTAGTCAACAAAGAACATAAAGACTGAGCTCATTTATTTGATAAGATATTTTCGTTGCATCCTGAGAGATTTGCTTGCAAATCTAACTTTTCTGGTTTTTTTTATTTAGTGTGCAATGGTTCTGATCTGCAGTCACATTGTTGCGTTAATATCAAACCACAATGCACAAGTGATACCCTTTGCTTGACCTATATGACCATCTTTTTTAGAAAAAAACTTGTTTACAGCTTTACTAGCGATCTCTTAATTATGCCTTTTTTATTCTTATTCTTTTTCTTTTTTTAAGGGGTTGACATTCACGTTTCTTAGGAAGGATGTCTAGAATCTACAATATTTTAGTGTGTCGTTATTTAGACTTCTACAGAAGCAGAAGACATATGAGTCTTCTCAGACAAGGAAGTAGAGCTCTGTGGCTGTGACAACCTGACCAGACAGTTTTATTAACAAGAAACCAGGCAGACAAAGTTCCTGCCACCTACTGATTATTTCAGAAAATAAACTCAATAATTCTGTCAGAGTGGATTTTTTTTTTTTTTTTTTTTTTTTTTTTTTGGTTTTGTTTTTTGTTTTCGTTTAAAATGAATATGACAATCCCCCACAAGTGTACCTGTATTTGTTGTCCACACGAACTATGTGAAGACCTACCTCTGTTGGTTAAGACTCGTACATCTAGGGCTCCTCAGGGCTAGTAAGTCTGGTGTCTAACTAGCCCCCTGTCCAAGAAGGCTTGTCCATCCATGCAAATATCCTTTAGAAAAACAAACATTTGTGGTTGCCGCCACGGCTAGTGTTTTGCAATTCTAACTTGCCCTGATTAGAATTTGACTTGTGCCGGGGTAGCGGACATGTAAATTTGTGAGCCCTGTCTGATTTTGCATCTTGCTTCATATCATATAACCTTCACTCAAGAAAATCATTTTGTAAAGTGCTGGATTTTAAGTAAGCCAGGATTGCAGTGTTGCCAGCCCCCCACCATTACCCCAGAGGCTTCCACAACATTTTGCTGAAAATTCTTGAAAAATTGTAGATTTTTGAAAAATTTTAGCCACCTTCCTGAATTTTATCAATATTTTCCTTCTCCATTTCGTAATAATTTATTCATCGTCCTGAATTTTACTTTCCATTACCTGGAAAGTTAGCAGGGAATGCTGGGATTTTAAAATGAGACTTGAGATGACAAGCAATAATTGCTGGGTCAGTCTATGCTGTGTATGGAGACTTTGTGTGTTACTGTTGACAATGGAAACAGAGGTCAGAACAGGTACACTGTGAATTGAGGAAAGCCTAGCAGCTCACAGCAAGATGTTTGGAACAGTACTAATGTATCTGATTGTGTTTGTTCACCCAGCTGAGCTAACATGAACATGTTGTGTTTCCTCATGCCACAGCCTGATGGATGCCTGGAGGATGTCATGTGATTTTTTATGGGTGACCTGTTGTAGGGGAACACTGCGCTATCTCAGCGATCAGTTTTTAACCAAGGATTCATTACTGTGGGTACCTAGATCACATTGGGACAACCAGCAGCTGGGCTTTGGGTTTGATGGAAGTATATTTTCTCCATATTTGACCAGTTTGTGCTTATCATGATATAATGAAATACAGTATGAACTACTTTACACACACCCACACCCATACACACCATGCACACACATACAGACACACCACACTACTTTATACACACCCACACCCATGCCCACACACACCATGCGCACACACACACACACCATGCCCACACACATCATGCACACCCACACCCATGCCCACACATACAGACACACCACACTACAGCAACAACACATGCACACAAACACACACCACACATGTTAATGTATACATGTATCAGTGTATATAGTGGTTCCTCTCTCATAAGGCCTTGTGATCTACAAAGAGGCTCAAGATATTACACACCAAGTGCACGGCCAAGATGGGCCCAATATACCCATGATGCCATATCTCTCAATGTATCACAGAGGATTCCAGGGCTCATAACATCACGCCCAATATATCTAAACTAACTCTTGGTGTGGGCAATGACTAGATTTGTTTTGTGCTAAAATATGATATTCATTTTATTTGTGCAAAATGTGCTTAACCCAGCAACTGCCAGAACAAAAGAAAACAAAACCAACAAAAATGCATGTAATACAGGTATGAACAAACAAAAACCTAATGATACATATTACTTTGACCTGGTGAAGGCTGTGCACAAAGTTCAGTGCCAGTCAAGCACAGCTGGTGATAGCTTTTGATGAGGTCCTTGTCACGCAACTGTGCTGCTGCTGTTAGATATTATGTTGCCAGCAATTTGCCATCAATCCTTCTGATAAAAAGCGGATACAATAGAATCAAATAGAATAGAATAAATAAATGAATTCAATTAATTCCACACTTGTAAATTCAAATGAAAATTGTGTATATGATAAATGCTTCTGTACTTCCTGAACAGTGTCATTCTGTGAAAGCTGGAGTGGAGACTATTTAGCAGTACAGTAAAACCTGTCACTACCGAACACTTTGGGGACCCAGCAAAAGTGTTCGGTAGTCAGAGGTGTTCGGTAGTCGGAGGGTTGGTAATTAGGGTAGGGAATATGACTACATACATGTACCCGGAATGTCTTTCAGGCCTAGTTGTTAACAGTCAAGGGTCTTGCACACACAACAGAATGAATTCAACCAGCCATTAGATGCTTTGAAGTCTGTGATCTTCAAACTTTCTGCAATTTCAAGGGCCTTTGTCTGAAGAAGTGGGCCTGACACAGGTATATTTTTGGCTCTGGCTGCCTGGAACCAAATCAGGACCTTCTCATTTATATCTTCATATTTGCTGGAATATCTCATATTCTTTGTCTTGGGGTTGATGTTGCTTTCATAAGCATCTGACAGCTCTCTTTTTCTTTTCAGAGTAGCATTCACTGTCCCAATTGACACTTGGTACTTTGCAGCCAGTTTGCGCTGACTCTGTCCACCAGCAGAGTCTTTTATGAGGGAATATTTCTCCTCAAGTGTCAGAATTTTCTTTTTAGTCGCCATAGTCTGGCATACACTTGAGTGTTAAGTTGAATCAGGATGACTTGTACAAATTTATGACAGTGCTGTACTCAAGCTAGAAGCTTCAAGACATACTGAAGGCACACAGTGAGACATGCAGTTATGTAGCTGACTTGGCGTTAATCCTTCTTAATCCTAAAACAATTAGCTGTGGATAGTGGAGCTTAATTGCTTTGAAGGGGTAATCAGATAACAATGAGTATGCCAGACCCATTCAATCAGAGACAGAGCTGAGTTTAACACATGAGTGATATTTGTGTTAATCCTGTCTTGTGTTTTAGAACACCTAAAACAAGCTGCAATGGACACCATACCCTGATCACTTTGAAGAAATAATCAGTGAACAAGGAACATGTCAGACCTATTCAATTAGAGACAGAGCTGAGTATAATGCCTGAATGATACCTATAGGTGTTTAATCCTGTCCCTGCTTAGAATAGCTGGAATCAGAAATGTTTTTGTTCACTAAAAGGAATACTCAGTAAACATAAACATGTCAAAGTCAATCCACATGAGTCTAAGTAAGATAAATGAGTAAATTAGCCAGGGGGAAGAAGAATCTACTGTTATGGAGTTTATTCTGGTCAACATATTTTTAATTCAAATTTGTACAATTACAATTTAAACAAACAAACAAACAAACAAAAAGAGCACACAAATTAAATAGATTTACAGATTTATGTTCAAAACTACTAAATTTTTGTGTATGAAAGACTTCCTGATGTTACTTAACTGCTGGTATTACAAAATATCATGAGAGTGTTCGGTAGTGACAGGTTCATTTTGGGGTTTGGGACCCAAATCAGGTGTTCGGTGTTCATAAGTGAGAGGTGTTCGGTAGTGACAGGTTTGAACACCCAGGTCTCCTATTAAATAACATGTAAATCATTTGGGACCAAAAAAAAGTGTTCGGAAGTGAGAGGTGTTCAGTAGTCGGAGGTGTTCGGTTTTACAGGTTTTACTGTACTGGTGTGATCTGGGATGTCGTTGCTGGCAGCCATGCATTGCTGGCAGGCTGTGAACTGGGCTGTGTTTTCGTTTGCTATCATTGTCACATGCAGGCCTCTGATAGAGCCCTCTTGTGCTCTTCTACTATCTAATGTTTTCTTGTCATTAAAATTTGCAGATGTTTACACTGTGTGAATAAAGAGAAAGTTTTGTCAATGATGTCAAATTATGTGCATGTTTGGGTCCAGTAGAGGGCACTGGTGTAGTCAAGTACTGTGCTCCCACTTTACAGTGTGGATGATGGTATGCATACAATGAATCCTATAATATTTATGGCAAAACCCTTCATAAAAGAGGGGCATGCAACATAGAAGTAACAGGAAACTACTTCAGAGCCAGTAAAGGAACCCACCATATTATAGGACAGTACCATTTTATAGGACAGTGGAGGAACCCACCATGTTATAGGACAGTGAAGGAATCCACCATGTTATAGGACAGTGAAGGGATCCACCATGTTATAAACAGTGGAGGAACCCACCACGTTATAGGACAGTGAAAGAATCCACCGTGTTGTAGGACAGTGGAGGAACCCACCATGTTATAGGACAGTGAAAGAATCCACCATGTTATAGGACAGTGAAGGAATCCACTATGTTATAGGACAGTGAAGGAATCCACCATGTTATAGGACAGTGAAAGTATCCACCATGTTATAGGACAGTGAAAGAATCCACCATGTTATAGGACAGTGAAGGAATCCACCGTGTTATAGGACAGTGGAGGAATCCACCATGTTATAGGACAGTGAAAGAATCCACCATGTTATAGGACAGTGAAAGAATCCACCATGTTATAGGACAGTGAAGGAATCCACCATGTTATAAGACAGTGAAGGAATCCACCATGTTATAGGACAGTGAAAGAATCCATGTTATAGGACAGTGAAGGAATCCACCATGTTACTTGTTAAATTACAAAATTCACGTTTTTGGTGCCACATTGGTCATGTCTTTTTTGGTGCTTTAGCCTACGCGGATGACTTAGTTTTGATAGCTCCTACAATCTTCTCATTGAACAAATTACTTGACATATGCACAGAATTTGCCAAAGAATATAACGTGATGTTTAATCCCCGGAAAACAAAATGGATGTCTTTTGAGAAAAATGATGACTCCACAGTTTATGTAAATGGAAAGGTAATAGAGAAGGTTGATCAATTTGTACATCTTGGCCATCTCATCGGTCCAAGGGCCTCAAGCAAATGTCTCGAAAGGTCTTGTATTAATTTCAATTCGGAAGTCAATTTACTGATGGCTCAGTTTGGTACAGTTTTTTCTTCAACACGTCATCAGCTGTTCCAAGCATATTGCATGTCATTTTATGGCTCTCCGTTATGGGATTATTCCCGTAATGAAGTAGACAGAATATTTGTTGCTTGGCGTAAAGCTGTTAGATTCATATGGAAACTACCAAGAAACACACACTCTGTATTACTCACACTGATATCCAAAGATGTACCAATTGAAATCCGATTACATACCAGATTTTTTAAGTATATATACAATGTCATCAACAGCAAAAACTCAATAGTGCGAACATGCGGCAAGTTATTACTTCTGGGCTCTAGATCTCCAGCAGGAAAATCTCTAAACTTTCTTCTAGAGCGTTACAATATTGACAGAGAATATTTGAATGATGATGTAACTGAAATTCTACAGGCGATTAAACGAACCCCGGTCATTGAGGAATAAGTGCGAGCAAATGCTCTTGCGATACGCGAACTCTGTCATGTCAGAGATCAGAGACTCACCTCCATATTAGAGCCTGATCAAGTCCAATTATTATTGGAAGAGCTTTGCACATCTTGAATCCTGTCTCAGGATTACACAGACTGATAATTAATGTATCTTTTTAAAACCCCTAATTGAAGGGTCACTTGGACTGTTTGTGTGTCTCCCTGTGGTTACGAACATGGTAAACGACTGTGAAATGTATGTATGTATGTATGTATACTAACTTATTTATCTGCAAATTTTTTTTCTCCTTGAATCATGTTTGTTGCCTCTATAAATTTTGATGTAAAATATCCAGTGTACTACGTGTACAAAATAAAAGATATATATATATATATATATATATAGGACAGTGAAAGAATCCACCATGTTATAGGACAGTGAAGGAATCCACCATGTTATAGGACAGTGAAAGAATCCACCATGTTATAGGACAGAGAAGGAATCCACCATGTTATAGGACAGAGAAGGAATCCACCATGTTATAGGACAGTGAAGGAATCCACCATGTTATAGGACAGTGAAGGAATCCACCATGTTATAGGACAGTGAAAGAATCCACCATGTTATAGGACAGAGAAGGAATCCACCATGTTATAGGACAGTGAAGGAATCCACCATGTTATAGGACAGTGAAAGAATCCACCATGTTATAGGACAATGAAGGAATCCACCATGTTATAAGACAGTGGAGGAATCCACCATGTTATAGGACAGTGAAAGAATCCACCATGTTATAGGACAGTGAAGGAATCCACCATGTTATAAGACAGTGAAGGAATCCACCATGTTATAGGACAGTGGAGGAATCCACCATGTTATAGGACAGTGGAGGGTACAGGGCTATCTTGCGTCATCTTTAGAAGACACCTGACTGTAGTTTATATTTTCAAGGCTTCTGTACCCGCTCACTTACCCATCCATCCAAATCCTGTGGGAAAAGCAACATTTTTGATTCCCCAGAAGCAAGTTAGATTACACCTCACTTGTGGTTATATTTTCAAGGCTCTTGTTCTAACATACTTATCCATGGATATAAATCCTATGTTTTAAAAAAAGCAATGTGTTTTTAGTACCCCCAGTAGAAGTGCTTGTAAAACTGGACTTGGCTTCATTCAAACTGCACTGCTGTCAGGATGAAGGACGTGTATATTGGGCAGCCACACATCAAGATTTTTCACCATCCAGTAAGGTCAACTTGCCTGCAGGGCAGACCAAACTCATTGCCTGAGTACTAGCCTTGCTGGAGTCAATCACTTACAGTGATCCCTTCAAGGTCAGGGTGATCATTGTATGTACAGTGCATGAGTACTGTAAATATTGCCTGCTAAGGTCTACAGTGCCTTTAGGGGTGGTGTGTCAGCAGGCAAATTGTACACTGTATCCATATGACTGCATGACAGCACTGTCTAAAAGAACTTCCTGCATAGTTCATGAACTTTGTTGTGTATGACATATAGAAACTTAAACATACAGAGTTATCTGCAAAGGTCTGATTAAGTTTATCATAATCCCCTCACACAGTCAGTGTATGCATGCACATATAGATTGGTTGTTGACAACTGAACTAGTTGTCGACAACTCAAGAGAAATGATTCACATTGCAGTCATGTTGAGTTTTTTTTAGCATACATATTTTTCGTTGTGGTATACTGTACCAAATGCCCAATTCAGTCAGAAATGATGTTTCTAACCCTCATTCAACATTGTCCAGCTAGCAGAGTAAGTCTAGTAAATGTAGGATGTGTTTATTTAATGTGTGGAATGTGTGTATTAAATGTGGGCATTGGGGGTGATTAAATGTACGCATTGTGTTTATTCAAGGTCGGGGTGTATTTATGCATTGCTTATTTTCTAATTTCCTTTATTAGTGTACAGTTTACACTAGAAGAATTTATAAATATACAAACAAACAATTAAAGAAGTCTGTTGAAAAAAAAAAGTTGAGACATTTTAATTGGTTGATATATATATATACAATATTTGTGTGTATGTTGACAGTTGCTGGGAGGCCTGCTGTGTGGAGTGGGGATATGGGCGTGGACAGAGAAGAACATGTTTGACAACATCGGCAAGATCACCAAGATCCCAGTGGATCCAGCCCTAGTATTTATCATTGTGGGACTAGTTATCTTCATTATAGGCTTTGCTGGCTGTGTTGGTGCTCTCAGGGAAAACACTTGCCTCTTGTTATTTGTAAGTACAAAGGCCTGGTCAAATGTAAGACCATTATGGAAAGTAGCATTTTTGTCTCCTTCAGAGACAAAGATTGTTCTTAATAATATATCACTTATTACTGTAGAATGGTGTGTTAGTTCCAACTTTGTCCACAGGCGCCACTGCTGCATATGATGCATATTTTCATTTGTTCTGTCAGTGAGAAATGTGAACATACCATTAACCAAAACTGTGTGGTGGGTTTGTGGTAGAATATTGCAATTATGGCAAGATGATTAGTTTAGTTTAGTTTAAACATATTTATTTTCACTGGATTACCCAATAGTACATGAAATGATCACCAAAGTAAATTGTCTCTTTGATTGATTTACCTTTCCAGTAAAGTTTGTTTTATGTCTTTTTGTAATTTTATGTGCACATTCTGAAGTTCTGATAATTAATATGGATTAACATAAACACATCTGGAGATAGCAAGCCCCACTGAGTATATTTTGTGAACATGAATTGCAGTGTGAGAACAACGCTGTCATATTGTTTTCACTCGCATTGTGATTTTGTAAGATGACAATGTTGTATGTGTATGTACACTGAGATTCTTCTGTAAATTGTGTTACAGTATTGTGGGTCCATTGGTGTGATATTTTTCACTCAGCTCATTTTGGGCATCCTAGGATTTGTATATAAAGACTGGGTAAGTACATCCTGCATTGTGCCAGACAGTTAACAGTCCCATACTTCAGTCACTTGTAGTGATGTTACTGACTGACAGATCACTGACTTGAATCCCTCACAAACCCCATAGAACGATTCACAAGCCCTTTAGATTTGCAGGAGTGCCCCTGCAAAAAAGACATTGGGGTGGGTTGATTATCATTTCCTAAATCTATTGCAGAAGTCCATTTAATATCTACAGTAAAAAGTGAATTGAAGAAAAAAATATCAGTGTAGTTTGTGAGCAGAAAAAAGTGGATTATGTAAATTAAAAAAAAAAGAAAGAAAAAGAACAAGATTGCAAAGTAAAGATTTTAATCCACAACGGGTACTTACTTATTACAATTGAACCATCAGTTGTATGGATGCTGTGTTGCGGATACTTAGTAATTACAGTTGAACCATCAGTTGTATGGATGCTGTGTTCTGTCAACTGAGACTGAGTGTTATGATTTTAACCCTAAATGTATACTCATTACAACAGAACTGTCAGCTGCCTGGACCCTGTGTTGTGTCAAGTGAATATAAGCACATGACTGTCCCTGGGACAAGTCTTATACAGAAGAATATTTTGTACTTGTATAAAAAAGACATTCAAATAAAAATGCCAAGCAGACACTAATTTGACCGCAAGATGATGTTTGTGAATTTGGGTGGGAAGAATTAAATTTTGGCTTCTTAAGATGTGCAGTGTGCAGGGTATAGTGAAAATGTTGTTATGATGTATTGAACAGGACACTTGGCACTTACCTCAATGCCAGACTTTTCTTTGTCTTTAAAGTTGATCCATCTCCAATTCTTAAGCTTTTCTTGCAGTCTACACATATGTCTTTGAAGAATTAATTATATCAAATCTATAGTTTTTTATTTGTTTTTGTTTTTGTTTTGTTTTTTGTTTTTTGTGTGTGTGTGTGGGGGGTAGCATTGAATTCAGTGTGTACTTAACCATTCAATTAATTGTATTAATTATGTAATATATATATATATATACATACATACATACATACAAACATACATACATACATATACATATATATATATATATATATATTTAAATATGTAAAATAAATATAATAGAACACTAGTGTGAATGCTATAATTATTTTTAGCGAGACAAAAGTTCCTTTCTGATTTCTAATTTGCTGTTGTTTTTATTTTTTATTTCAAAGTCTTGGTTGTTTAGAACACCGGTGATATTTTCTACTGATTTTTTTTCTTGTTTTTTCTTTTGGTGACATTTGTGACACATTACATTTTGTGCAGAGATAATAAATAAATTTGCGGGCAAATATATGGGGGAAGGTTTTTCTTCAGTTGTTCAAAGTTCTGGTCATCTGTTTCAGGTAAAGGATCAGATAAAGCGAGAGTTGCACAGATACATAGAATTTTACAGAGAAGACCAAGATATTCAGAATTTAATAGACTGGGTGCAGAAAGATTGGGTAGGTATTTTGCAGTTCACACCTTTGTGAACAAAACTTGATCGTATGTATAGAATAAGCTGTATTAGTACAATTCATTCCATACAATGTTGTGTATGTTTTAAGTGATCTATGGTAAAAATGTTAATTAAAATTTAAAGCTACAGTTATGTCATTTACTGGAATGTGTCTGGCAGGGAGGACGAGCGGTCTGTGTATGGCTGGGTGCTTACACGAGGCCTGCTCTATAATGTTGACTTTCTTCTGATGGACATCTTGCATCAGGTGCTGCTATCCCGGAGGTCTCTACACTTTACCTGTAATGTATTCCTCAATCATTAAATTGCATCTTCTCATTATTTTTATAGGTAGATTGTATGCTAACAATGTTTGAATATTTTATTGAAATTTGGTTTGAATTGAGATTTGTACAGTTTCATTTAGCTCCTTGTTTATTTGGGTACAATTACTCTGTGCACTTGATAGTGTATAATTAAAGAGCATGAAATTACTGCAAAAGTTATGAGCTTCAACTGGTACAGTCCATGTATTACGTTTGGAGAACTATATCATAAAAAGTATGTTGACATACAGTAAATGTGTGTTTTAATTACAGCTTGGGTGTTGTGGTGTGGATGACTACAACGACTGGGATAAAAACTTGTATTTTAACTGCTCATCTCCCAGTGCAGAAAAATGTGGCGTCCCCTTCTCCTGCTGCAAGACCAATACAGAGGTAAGTATAGGGCCCAGCTCCCACTGGCACCTCACACACATGTCATAAAGATACAAGTATAGGGCCCAGCGCCCACTGGCACCTCACATTCATGTCATGAAGATACAAGTATAGGGCCCAGCTCCCTCTAGCACCTCACATACATGTCATCAAGATGTAAGTATAGGGCCCAGCTCCCACTGGCACCTCACATACATGTCATGAAGATACAAGTATAGGGCCCAGTGCCCACTGGCACCTCACATACATGTCATAAAGATACAAGTATAGGGCCCAGCTCCCACTGGCACCTCACATATATGTCATGAAGATACAAGTATAGGGCCTAGCTCCCACTGGCACCTCACATACATGGCATGAAGATACAAGTATAGGGCCTAGCTCCCACTGGCACCTCACTTACATGTCATAAAGATACAAGTATAGGGCCTAGCTCCCACTGGCACCTCACTTACATGTCATAAAGATACAAGTATAGGGCCCAGCTCCCACTAGCACCTCACATACATGTCATAAAGATGTAACCCTGTGTGTGTTATGTTGCCAGTAGAGACGGTATAGTTAGGCCCTGTGTGTGTTGTGTTGCCAGTAAAGACGGTATAGTTAGGCCCTGTGTGTGTTGTGTTGCCAGTAAAGACGGTATAGTTAGGCCCTGTGTGTGTTGTGTTGCCAGTAGAGACGGCATAGTTAGGCCATGTGTGTGTTATGTTGCCAGTAAAGACGGTATAGTTAGGCCATGTGTGTGTTGTGTTGCCAGTAGAGACGGCATAGTTAGGCCCTGTGTGTGTTGTCTTGTCAGCAAAGACAACAGATCATTCCTCTGTGACAACGGAAAGTATGTGGACAAAATGTTTATAAACGTTGACTAAATAGCTTTATGTACAGAGGTTGCACAAGAACCATTTTAGGCGTCGAAGCCACAAAGCACTCAATTATGATGTTTGCAAACAAGTTTTCATCAAGTTTAGGCAACAAAAGGTGGCAATAGGTCACCAGAGATCAGATAACACTCCAGGACATATTATCTAAAAACACAACCCAATTCCTCAGTATCGGGCAGAGTAGAACTAAATCCTTGCTAGTTCAGTAACTGCAGGTGCATGTAGTGTGAAAGGATAGACACAAGTAATATAGCAGTAAGTACATAAAGTGCCTGCACTTACACCATGCCCCAGTGTTAAGTACGTAGACACAAGTGATATAGCAGTAAGTACATAAAGTGCCTGCACTTACACCATGCCCCAGTGTTAAGTACGTAGACACAAGTGATATAGCAGTAAGTACATAAAGTGCCTGCACTTACACCGCGTGATATAATAGTAAATACATAAAGTGCCTGCACTTACACCATGCCCCAGTGTTAAGTACAGACAATGGTCACAATTACACCATGTCCCACGGAGGTATTTGCAGACACAACCTAGTTTACCTATTAACTTGTGAACACTGTCACAAACAATATGTGGGCCAGACTTACCATTTACTTAGAGATCGACTCAGAGAACACTTTGGCCAACAGATGCTTATTTTTCTAAGTGGGGCATGGTCCTACCCACAGTTAGGAACATGAATACAAATATTCATGTATTGTATACACATGTATATATACCTCACTCCTAACAGTTCAAATCTTATTTATTATCTAACGTAATTTCTTCTGATAGGCAAATCCTGTACATGGGGACCCCTTCTTAAGGGGCATGATGTCACCTTGACCATGGAGTGTCAGTGAGTTTTGCTATGTGTGCACCATAACATGGGCTGGCACAATACAACTGACCAGTTTGACAGTTGGTATTCTTTACGTCAAAAACAACAATAATTATTGTCCTGTAAGAGCCATGATGTAACAGCTAGTTACGTGGGCGTATACACACCAAGGTACAAACAGCTAGTTACATGGGTCTGTATAAACCAAGGTATAAACAGCTAGTTATGTGGGTCTATATATACCAAGGTACAAACAGCTAGTTATATGGGTCTATATAAACCAAGGTACAAACAGCTAGTTATATGGGTCTATATAAACCAAGGTACAAACAGCTAGTTACATGGGTCTATATAAACCAAGGTACAAACAGCTAGTTATGTGGGTCTATATAAACCAAGGTACAAACAGCCAGTTACGTGGGTCTATATAAACCAAGGTACAAACAGCCAGTTACGTGGGTCTATATAAACCCAGGTACAGGCCAAACACAGTAATCTTCGTTAGTTTCTGAAGAGTTCAGTTAGAACCAATCTGGTTAGACTGGATAGCAACTGGTCAGACTGCATAGCAACCGATCAGACTGCATAGCAACCGATCAGACTGCATAGCCAAAGTGTTACTGGGCCTAGAGCTACGCAGACAGGTATTTTTCACCATCTTGGCCTTTGCCCAGTCTTCACAGTCCTTTGTTAAATTGCTGTCAGGTTTTCTAGGACCCGACTAACCATCCAGCATTCTTTCAGTATTGAGGGGAAAGAGACATTTATCAATGTATCATGACATTCAACATCTTGCTCACAGGTACTCATCAGGAACCATCAGTGCGGCTTTGACATGAGGAGACCATCAGTTCCTGTAAGTATAGCCCTCATAAAGTCACTGTAGTACTCTGTAAGTATAGCCCTCATAAAGTCACTGGAGTACTCTGTAAGTTTAGCCCTCATAAAGTCACTGGAGTA
This sequence comes from Hermodice carunculata, assembly GCA_964020975.1. Lineage (NCBI taxonomy): Eukaryota > Metazoa > Annelida > Polychaeta > Eunicida > Amphinomidae > Hermodice > Hermodice carunculata. The sequence continues at coordinate 121,124,259 of OZ026613.1, read as the reverse complement.
CTCTGTAAGTATAGCTCTCATAAAATCACTGTAGTACCCACTAAGTATAGTCCTCATAAAGTCACTGGAGTACTCTGTAAGTATAGCCTTCATAAAGTTACTGGAGTACTCTGTAAATATAGCTCTCATAAAGTCACTGGAGTCTGCCACTTTTATGTTTGTCTTGCTTAGCAGATGTTGTGAATGCTCAGGAGGTCAACTTTTTTTATTTTAGGCCTTTCTTGATTTAAGACAAAGATTACATTTTAAAATTTAAAAAGAAAACAAAATCATTCATTCATTCATTCAAGCACTTAGTAGATGTGCCTAGTCCATGTTGGTAACTGTTGATCTTGTCACTTTTCATCTCAAAAATGAAGACTTCCAAAGTGTATGCATGAGGACTGACACTGCAATCATGATGATGGTCTCGAAGAATTGTGACCTTGATATTATTCTGGGGTTCACCTGACCACTTCAGTTTATGCATCCAAGGTCAGCCGAGCACAGGACTGTCACAGTCCTCATGTTCCTAAATTTGATGTTCTATCAAAATTTGTAAGGGGTTTGAGGGAAGGTGTGTAGAGAATCCTATGCCCGGGGTCAGCAGTACTGGAGAGAAGCCTATGCCCTGAGTCAACAGTACTGGAGAGAAGCCTATGCCCTGGGTCAACAGTACTGGAGAGAAACCTTTGCCCTGGGTCAACAGTACTGGAGAGAAGCCTATGCCCTGGGTCAGCAGTACTGGAAAGAAACCTATGCCCTGGGTCAGCAGCACTGGAGAGAAGCCTATGCCCTGGGTCAACAGTACTGGAGAGAAGCCTATGCCCTGGGTCAACAGTACTGGAGAGAAGCCTATGCCCTGGGTCAATAGCTTTCCATGTACTGGGCACACTGCCATGGAAGGCTGTGGACCCCGTCTTGATTTGATGAGCAAAGGGTTAAAGGGTGTGTGTAATATAGGGTATTTGTGACACTCTTTGGTAAACGTATATTATGAGAGCATATTTAATAAAACACTGACTCCCATCCTCCCCTGACAAAGAGGTGAGGTTGCATCGAAACCGGTCAGGAGGGAATCTTTCAAATTTGTTTTGGTTGTCATAGCTTTCGTTTTCAGACTCTATGGTCTTCCTGTTAGTATTATCCTTTTCTTTTACCAGAGAACTTTATGTGAGCATCTTTTTGACAGTTGGAGTCATTAGGTACATATGTGTTGTGAGATCTGAACTGAAATGTGTCTTTGTAGGTGACAGAAAGAGAAAAGATGATCAACACCATTGGGTGCATCAAGGCAGGAGAGAACTGGCTGCAAAAAAACCTAATTCCAGTGGCAGCGGTGGCTGTGGGTATAGCTCTGATACAGGTATGGTATACAAGTATGTTGGTGTAGCTTTCTACAGATACGTTTAGCCAGCCGCCTTGTGGTGGGCACAGCTCTGGTCAAAACATACACTCTTCTCCTTCAGTGGATACAGCTCTGACACATGCTTGCCAAGGATGAAACTGTTTCCAGAAGCAACCGTTCGGTGGATGTTGTCTGACACTAAATTGTTCATCCTAGGAGTCATGATAGTCTTTACTGTACTCCTTGAGGCAAGAGGCATTGTGTATCTGTCCATCTAATCTCATGTTACACTACAGTATTATGTTTGCACAATGTCAGCAGACTGAGGTTGCTTTAAATGTGCACAGAGAAGCTTCTTTAGCTAAAGATGAAGATCAGATTTAAGAATCACTGAGCACATGTGACAGAGCCACCAAAGTCTAACACATGTGAGACAGAGCCACCCAAGTCTAACACATGTGAGACGGAGCCATCAAAGTCTAACACATGTGAGACAGAGCCACCCAAGTCTAGTCACATGTGAGACAGAGCCACCCAAGTTTAGTCACGTGAGACAGAGCCACCCAAGTTTAGTCACATGTGAGACAGAGCCACCCAAGTCTAGCTTCAGCTTACTGCAGTTCTCCAGGGAAATCATGTGTTCATTATGTCTCCCCATTCAACAGGATACGTATTGCTTTTGCGTCCATTTCTTCCACCTCTTTTTGTTTTTCTTGTTTTCTCAGCACATGTTGTGAACACGATAACTCAGGGAAGATCTGACTTGGGAAGTGAAAATTTTTGAAATTCACACTCACCACTGAAAATTTGTTGAAGTCCCAAGAATAACAATAGTCTTGGCCAGTTTGGGTCCCATAGACATGATTTTGACACTTGCAAATTTTTTTTTTTTTTTTTACAACCATTAATTTTAGAAACTCCTTTGTACACATGATGCTGCTGACTCTCTAAACAAATGTAATCAAAGCCAAAATGTCATTTTCTGTCTACAGGTTTATTAACATTATGAATTGCTACTGATTTTTAAGGGTCCGCACCATGGGTGGGACCCTTTCTGTTTTTGGGTTGTCCATCCCTCCATCCATCCAGGGATCTGTTCAGATGTGCACATTCTCGTTACTGCAATATCTACAGAATGCCTCCATGTAATTTGCTCAAATTTTGCAGTGTGCTTACCTTACAGATACTCCATAGATTTTATGATTTTTTTCCATATGTCTGTGGATGACTTTCAGGTTGTAGATCAAGGTCACAATGCCTTGCAAAATAAAATGGTTTGCCTGCCACATCTTCAAATGGGTATGATTGAAGTCCATCAAACTTGGTCATTTGGTACCGAGGTGAGACTTCCCTTAAATTTGCTTAGAGGTGACTTTGAGGTCAAAAGTCAAGGTCAAACTTTCTGCAGAAGAATGGTGGTCCTCTTAAAGGGGTGGCCTCTGCTGAGAGGTGCCTTATCAGGGGATGCATAACAATTTTTTGTACAGAAAACTTGCTTCTAGTTAATAATAATTATGATGTACATATTCTCAGTATATTTTTTGGTTCAGGCCCATGGGGGGGGGGGCTACTGATTGAGCGTGTAATTATATTTGTGAGGACAATTAAAGCGTGGCTGTATGGATTCCTGGGTACAGCATCAGCCCGGTGGGATTCTACATTCAATTGTTAAACAGCACTAGCGTGGGATTCTACATCCCATATGTTTGGTTTTGTTAATGTAACTTCAATGTATCTGGCTTCATAAGAACTTCAATCAAGGCAACTTCCCAGAAAACTTGTGGGACTGATTTTGATAAGCATTTGACAGTAGCGCCCTCTAGGCCATTTTGATTGTTATTCCATTCCAAAGAACAAGCTCACAATTTCTATACTTAAGCTCAATAAAAAACACCAGCTACTGGAGCAGCCTCCCATTCCCCTGAGGAAGGTCCACCCAGGGCCCAAAACATGTCGGGGCAGGCCACCTCCTTTATATTTTATATCTTTAAAAAATTTTCTGTCTTGGTGTTATCGATTCATTTTTGAGCAGTAGGTTTCCTTGGTGTTGTTCGTCAAATTGAACATAATTGTTATTAGATGAGCAGGACTAGACAAGTAGCCGTTGAAAAAAAAAAAAATAATTGTTATTAGACTGGTCCCATGGTGATGAACTTTGCCTCTCATTGTAGATCCACGGGGACATCCAGACTACACATATTTAGGCCTATGTGTTGTCCCACTAGACCAACATGTTTTTGTCCCATATGTTATACAGCACTAGTGTGGGATTCTACATCCCATATGTTACACAGCACCAACATGGGATTGTACATCCCATGTGTTTGCCGGACTTTATGTGCAGGGTGCAGTGGGAGAGATAGTTGAGTTCTCTCTGTCGACACACAAATCTCCCTTGATAGATGAGCAGCAGTCCTTACTGCATACTGTTATGAAGCAGTGGGACATACTCATATTCAGTGGCGCAATGTGCTCTCCATTCCCGCAGCAAGAAACTTGACAGGAAGAACTCTATGTATAAAGCAAAGGCAGATGTGTCTCTCCAATAAAAGTAACAAGTTGAGAAGGTGAAAAGTTCATGAGAATACAGCAAGGTTTAAATATTGAGCAAGAACCATTTGTTTTGTAGGACAACAAAGGATTATTTCTGTGTGGTTAGGTAGCATTTGCAGCTAATATGTCCTCATAGGACACATTCATATTTGACTGCTATCCTGCTCACTCCCTGTGTTGCCGGGGCAACAGACTGATACTTCCACCATGATCAGGGCAGATTTGTATTATATACTACATAAACATCCATAAATAACACCTTTTCAACCAAAAGAGAGCCCATTTCTAATCAATTTAGGCAGTCTTTTATGTTTCAAATATATGTTAATACATTTTCTTAAGATTAATGTGTGTTTGTGGTGTTCATTTTGTTGAGAAAGTACTTTTGACCATGCTAAATACATGGATCTGCCCTGATGCAGGTGGCTCCCTCTTTTGCTGAATAAGTATTACAGTAGGACCGCATTTAGATATGAATACATCCTATTGTGGTGGAAGCATAGTTATGTTGCCTAGCAACCAAGGTCAGCAGGGCAGGTCCACAGTTAACATTGGTTAATATCAATATGTTCTGTTGAGCCAATGTTTCCTGTGATTGACACAAGAAGAGTCCAAGCTGCTCACATACCACACAAATCTATCAGTTCATTTACCCCTTAATTAACACCTAATTTAAAGGCGGTTAGCCAAGCGTTATATTGGGCACTTTTTTAGTGTCTACTTACAATGGGCAGGTCAGGGTTTTAGAGTTTACATGTAAAAAATTCAGGAGTTTTTGCTTTTTAGATGCTGCAAATACTCATGGCCAGTGAATTGATTTATGGGATTAGCAGACAGCGCGCCAAGTGGACAAAGTCTGAACCTATATAGTATGATAATCCAGTGTATATGTGACATCCTTATTGTGGGTAACTGTTACAGGAATAAATGATTGACGTGTATTTGCTGGGATATAAAGGGAAATTCTGTTTTGTGACTGAAGATGTGGTCAGTTTGTAGGCTGTATTACCATTGAGAGCAGTATATGGACATCATTTTCGGACCATGCTAAATGGGTTTGAACTTTGCAGCTTAGAATGCTAGTACTTTCAGTTACTTGTATTTGTGTGACACACGTCAATGCTAGTGACTTTTGCAAATATTTTCACTTTATTTTCAAAGTTCTGTGCTCAGTGTAATATGATTTTCCAATTGTAAGCTACATGAAGTACAGATACACAGAGCAGATAGTAAACCCTGGTACACATGTAAAACTGTAAACACTGGTACACATACAGAACTGTAAACACTGGTACACATACAGAACTGTAAACACTGGAACACATACAGAACTGTAAACACTGGTACACATACAGAACTGTAAACACTGGTACATATGCAGAACTGTAAACACTGGTTCACACACAACTGTAAACACTGATACACATACAGAACTGTAAACACTGGTACACATACAGAACCATAAACACTGCTACACAAACTGGATGGTAAACACTTGTATACATAATGGACTGTAAACACTGGTACATATACTGGACTGTAAACACTGGTACACATACTGGACCGTAAACACTGGTGCTTTCTGCAGGGTGCCTTTTACTTGCATTTCTTTGTCCATGTGTGCAACCCTGCAGTGTTCAAAATTTAAAATGCATGTAGTTTTCAAATCCTTTATTAATGTTTTTCACCTGAGCTTATTAGCATAGTTTTCAGTGAAACCAGTAGAGTAAGTAAATGGACTTAAGGTGTGATAAATATTTATGGGCAGTTTGTATTAAATCCAAACCCCAAAAACCAACAACAAGTAAAAAATAAGAAAAGGAAATAAAATATTAAAAAAGAACACCAAAAACATCTTTAATACCAAGAAAGATTTGTGGAAATGGATACTTGAGCAGGGATGTTTGTAGGATGTGCTTGGCAATGGTTTTATTTTGTTTGTGAGTTGAGCTGTAGTGTGTGTGTGTGTGGGGTGGGGGGGTGGGGGGGCAAGTGTATCATCATTTTGTAACAACACAACAATTTTGTACAAAATATGATTTGCTGCATACCTGTTTGGGTGTTTGTGAAGCTAATTCTGTGATCATTCATGCAGATGCAGACAATCTTATACTCTATTATGACCATGTAACTGGTTATAATTAACAACAGGAAAAAAATCCATGTGGATCGGTTGACTTAAACTATAGAATATTTGTGTCATAATAAATTACCTATCCACTACATTTGGTATGATCTCTTTGAGATCCTCTCCTCCAAAATTTTATCGCATCAGAAAACAGTTCTTCATGTATATGTTCCTGTGGATTGGAGGCCAGCGCCACCTTCTGGTTAACCCCGGTGCCCATTACTTAACCTCTGGTATTGACCAATCACATCAGTTTTCTCTCTTTGGCTGCTTCTGAATTCATATAATTTTCTACTCTGTAAAGCTTTTCATGCAGTTCTGACTTTCATCATGTGGTCAAACCTACCTTAGGTTGAAGATTATGGACTAGTTTACTTTTGGACAGGGTTATTTTGGAGTTCTGTAGGATGCTGTCTTTTTGTGTGCAGTGCACTTGGTGCTTCAGCTCCTACACATTGTTGTCTCCAAGATGGCATTTCATGACAATTTTGGTAAATCGGATGCCAAAGGACATGACATGGCTAGTTGGGATGACTTCAAGCATTGTCATAGTTTCTGGGTGCTGATCACAGAGATCAGATGCTCCTGGAACAACACTTGCAGTGTGTGTCAATTTGGCCCCAGGAACAATGGCAGATGGTGGCCAGAGTGGACCTGAAGTCACAATAGAAGAGGAAGAGTAAGCAGGCCTTGAGTCAGGCTCCAGCCTCTCTTTCATCTTCAGTTCCCAGTCTTTGTCTCTGTCTATGGCAGTGGCAGATCCAAGCCAACAGTCACCATTCTGCCAAATTCCAGATCAAAAGCAACACAGGTGCTGATGTCCACACCTTCACACAGAGCTGGATCCACTCCATCTATATTCACTTAGTTCTCCAGCCTCTGGCTACAGTTCCTGCAGTGCCCGATCTGGATGAGGCGTCACTCTGGGAGTTTGTGGTGGGCGTCATTAACAGACAGGTGGCAGTGCATGCCCAGCCTTTGGAGGCTGCCAGTCTCTCAGTCACAGAGGATCCCAGCTGCACAGTCAGCACGTTCTGTGCCTTGCTGCAAGGAGAACCGGGAAGGCACAGAGGAGAGAGCATCATACCAAACATAAGAAGAGGGGCAGGTCCCACTCCAGGTCTCACATCCCATCTTCGTGGGTTCAGTCTTTGTCACCAGAATTCACTGGAACCTCCACTAGAGAGCACATATCCTGCCGGCCAAGAGGACCATCGCCAGACCTGTCTCCATCTCATCAGGGTCCCAGAGAAAGGGCCCCGTCTCTGGCTGTTCCACCTTCATATTCTCTTGTGTCTTCTCCATCTTTGTGTCATCGTCACCTCGCCAGACACAACTACTGGCAAATGATCTGAGACACAGATCACTGGGTAAGGGAGCTTGTTTGCTGATCTGGTTTTGTTCTCCAGCCCCAGGCACAATACCTCATCAAGGAACTCTGCCTTCTCCATCCTCGCTTTTACCAAGGAAACGTTGCAGTAGGCCCTTGCTGTCCCTGAGGATTGCCTTAGTAAATGGGAAGAGGGCGCTGTCAAGCTCACCAGAAGTGGGGTTCCAGTGGAACCAGAGTGCCCTGGAAAACACGGTTGACCTGAAATCAACTCCATGTTGATCCAGCTACGGGTAGCTCAACATGTCAGTGGTAAGTCAACACCTGGGTTTGGGCCTATACTCCTCACCTGTCAACCAGTCATGCTTGGTTGACCCAGAGGATCTGCTGATGATCATTCAGCACAGCTGCCAAGACTCCCATCTCCAGATGCAGCAGGTGTCCCAAACAGTGGGAGGCTGGCTATGACTGTCTGCAGACACAGGGCCATCACACACTGCACAGCCAGGCTATGACTGTCTACAGACACACGGCCATCATACACTGCACAGCCAGGCTATGACTGTCTGCAGACACAGGGCCATCATACACTGCACAGCCAGGCTATGACTGTCTACAGACACAGGGCTATGACTGTCTACAGAGACAGGGCTATGACTGTCTACAGACACAGGGCTATGACTGTCTACAGACACAGGGCTATGACTGTCTACAGACACAGGGCCATCATACACTACACAGCCAGGCTATGACTGTCTACAGACACAGGGCCATCATACACTGCACAGCCAGGCTATGACTGTCTACAGACACAGGGCTATGACTGTCTACAGACACAGGGCCATCATACACTACACAGCCAGGCTATGACTGTCTACAGACACAGGGCCATCATACACTACACAGCCAGGCTATGACTGTCTACAGACACAGGGCCATCATACACTGCACAGCCAGGCTATGACTGTCTACAGACACACGGCCATCATACACTGCACAGCCAGGCTATGACTGTCTACAGACACACGGCCATCATACACTGCACAGCCAGGCTATGACTGTCTGCAGACACAGGGCCATCATACACTGCACAGCCAGGCTATGACTGTCTACAGACACAGGGCTATGACTGTCTACAGACACAGGGCTATGACTGTCTACAGACACAGGGCTATGACTGTCTACAGACACAGGGCCATCATACACTACACAGCCAGGCTATGACTGTCTACAGACACAGGGCCATCATACACTGCACAGCCAGGCTATGACTGTCTACAGACACAGGGCTATGACTGTCTACAGACACAGGGCCATCATACACTACACAGCCAGGCTATGACTGTCTACAGACACAGGGCTATGACTGTCTACAGACACAGGGCCATCATACACTACACAGCCAGGCTATGACTGTCTACAGACACAGGGCCATCACACACTGCGCAGCCAGGCTATGACTGTCTACAGACACAGGGCCATCATTCACTACACAGCCAGGCTATGACTGTCTACAGACACAGGGCCATCATACACTACACAGCCAGGCCATGACTGTCTACAGACACAGGGCCATCATACACTACACAGCCAGGCCATGACTGTCTACAGACACAGGGCCATCATACACTACACAGCCAGGCCATGACTGTCTACAGACACAGGGCCATCACACACACCGCACAGCCAGGCTATGACTGTCTACAGACACAGGGCCATCATAGACTACACAGCCAGGCTATGACTGTCTACAGCACACGGCCATCATACACTACACAGCCAGGCCATGACTGTCTACAGACACAGGGCCATCACACACACCGCACAGCCAGGCTATGACTGTCTACAGACACACGGCCATCATACACTGCACAGCCAGGCTATGTACTGTCTACAGACACACGGCCATCACACACTGCACAGCCAGGCTATGACCGTCTACAGGTCCATCATCACCTTGGAACATGAAGTGTGTGCTGTAGCAGGCTACAGGGCCATCATCACCTTGCAACATGAAGTGTGTTCTGTAGCAGGCTACAGGGCCATCATCACCTTGCAACATGAAGTGTGTGCTGTAGCAGGCTACAGGTCCATCATCACCTTGCAACATGAAGTGTGTTCTGTAGCAGGCTACAGGGCCATCATCACCTTGCAACATGAAGTGTGTGCTGTAGCAGGCTACAGGGCCATCATCACCTTGGAACATGAAGTGTGTGCTGTAGCAGGCTACAGGGCCATCATCACCTTGCAACATGAAGTGTGTTCTGTAGCAGGCTACAGGGCCATCATCACCTTGGAACATGAAGTGTGTGCTGTAGCAGGCTACAGGGCCATCATCACCTTGCAACATGAAGTGTGTGCTGTAGCAGGCTACAGGGCCATCATCACCTTGCAACATGAAGTGTGTGCTGTAGCAGGCTAATTGTCCATCATCACCTTGCAACATGAAGTGTGTTCTGTAGCAGGCTACAGGGCCATCATCACCTTGCAACATGAAGTGTGTGCTGTAGCAGGCTACTTGTCCATCATCACCTTGCAACATGAAGTGTGTGCTGTAGCAGGCTACAGGGCCATTATCACCTTGGAACATGAAGTGTGTGCTGTAGCAGGCTACAGGGCCACCATCACCTTGCAACATGAAGTGTGTGCTGTAGCAGGCTACAGGGCCACCATCACCTTGCAACATGAAGTGTGTGCTGTTGCAGGCTACAGGGCCATCATCACCTTGCAACATGAAAGGCGCCAATGAGGTATATGTTGTATATTGCAGGACAACTTCTTTCACTTTAAAACACATGTACATGGTCAATGTGTAAGCCATGATCAAGTTGATTATCTTCTGACGATTCCTTTCCTCTGAGGCTGACTCTTCGTGTCATTGCAGCAAGTCTTGTCTCATTAGGGATCTGTGTTTACACGTGGAGTGTTGAAGGATTGTTTCCTTTTCCTGGAGTCCAAATGGTCTTTCTCCTCCACTCAGTTGTTAAATCTACCAAATGTCATGAAAATGTAATGTATTATGACACAAATCTGGGAAACTTATTTTAATTTCCATATTTGTTAGATGTGCTTACCTATCCACTATACAAAAGCTCACCCAGCCAATCTGGCATCAGATCATTCCAAGGTTAGTCCGTCGTGAGAAACTGATGTGATTGGTCAATAACAGAGGTCAAGTAATGGGTGCCAGAGTCAACCAGTAGAGGGCACCATGGGCCTCCAGTCCAGAGGAACGCAAATGGAGAAATATTCTCTGATGGGAGTAGATATGATGTAGTGAATAGGTAAGCATTACTAACAAGTATGGAAATTATAATAAATTTTACACATTTACCCTTTTCGCTTGAATTAAAGCTGTCAATAGTTTTCCTTGAGAAAGGTTGGGTGCTAGGATTAAATGTTGGCTTTCACTATGGCTAAAATTGCACCTCTTCCCATTCAGCATGTTTCCCCCATAAACATTGGGATTATTTGTTGCATGCTTCTGATGATGATTTTTGTCTGGTGTTGTTTCAGATCCTCGGCATATGCTGTGCACAGAACCTCCGAAGTGACATATTTGCGCAGAAGTCCAAGTGGTCATCCTAGCTAAATTTGATGTGGTTGCCGTGGCAAGAGGACTCTCATGTGATCTGCTTCAGGACCTGCTCACAGCAACACAAGTCACCAATCAAGGAAGTTAATTCCTCTGACTGGATACCAATTTTGTACTCTTAAAGAAAACAGTTCTCATACAAGATAAGCATTTTGTACTCTCAGTGGAGGAGTGATCAGAGTATCCGCCCTGAACTACCACTGCCTCAATGGGAGGGCTGTTGTTACGGCCCAGAGGGCGCTGTATTTGTCAGGGACTGCTGTTGTGTCTCTGTATGCATCAACAAAAATCCGTGTATAATGATGACTGTATTGTACAGCACAAAAACATTGTATTGTGAGGGCCACAAGACATATGTGAAGTATTCACTCTTTGTTATATTGGCTGTGGGTTGATTGTGTCTCTGGGGTATTGACTGTTATGTATCCTTGGATCTCTGACCTGTATCATAAACATGACCCTTATCATATTTTATGATAGCAGCAATTTCACAAATGTGTATTAAATGTTTGATACATTGTTCCTGGTGGAGTTGTTAAAATAAAGATAGTGCTGAAGTCAGCAGAATATCTGGCTAGGTAGACGGTGATCTGGCAGAACCCTATCACTGGCCATCTCCATACACATGAGGCTACAGATTGGCCAGCAATCACCGTCAGAACCCAATCACTGGTCATCTCCATGGAGATGAGGCTACAGATTGGCCAGCAATCACCGTCAGAACCCAATCACTGGTCGTCTCCGTGGAGATGAGGCTACAGATTGGCCAGCAATCACTGTCAGAACCCAATCACTGGCCGTCTCCGTGGAGATGAGGCTACAGGTTGGCCAGCAATCACCGTCAGAACCCAATCACTGGTCGTCTCCATGGAGATGAGGCTACAGGTTGGCCAGCAGTCACCGTCAGAACCCAATCACTGGCCGTCTCCGTGGAGATGAGGCTACAGATTGGCCAGCAATTAGCCTTCTTGCCTTCACAGCTCCACATCATTTATGATTATACCACAAAGACCACGCAAAAAGGCACTACAGTGGGCCCCCTCTTACAAGGGCTCCCTGAAGGAGAGGCCAACCCCTCTACAAAGGCCACTCCTCCGTGCAGCAAATATAGCATTCTCATTGTATTGTATCCCTGAATAGAGGCCACCCCTTTGATATGGTCACTTTACGTGTGCATTTGGGGGGGCCTTACAGGAGAGGGACCACTGGTCTAAAATGATTTCATTCACTTGTAACAAACATAAGCTAACCTATCTCTCTTCTCATAGTGCATTCCGTATTCAAATTTAATAGGATAAATGGATGCTACAGGTCTCATTTCTGGTCTTAAGATACAGTGTAAAATGAGTAGCAACTTCTCACTGTCCATACTTATACCACTTGGCAGTTTTCTTTTATAAGATATTATTATATCAATAAGTTTCTACTCGAATACTCAAATGTATGACAATTGTTGCCACTTTTTATTTTTGTACAAAAGTATAATCTATCATGATGTACATATTTATTCTCCCATTTTGAAAATAAATTTAGTAATTTTAGATTAGCTGTAACATTTCCTGTAAAGTTTGAAAAAGAAATAAACTGGTGAATATTCAGAAAGTAATGATAGCCTAAGGTTGGGGATATACTGGTAGCCTAATACAAGCACGGACTAATTTGATAACTAATCCCAGCAGTGAACCTCAGAATTGACTGCCGTAGTTTCTTCCAACTAAATATACAATTAACAAAATAAAAATGGACACTGTCTGGTGCATTATGATCCCTTTTCATGATGTTTAAATGGTTTTAGCAACAAAGTATTATGGTTTTGCGTCAATTATTATTGGCTAAACAGCAATTAAAGAGTCCCAGATTTGTTTTGGTGCACAGTACCACACGGTTGCTGATCTGTGTGTGTGCACAGTACCATACAGTCACTGATCTGTGTGGGTGCACACTACCATATGGTCACTGATCTGTGTGGGTGCACAGTACCATAGGGTCACTGATGTGTGTGGATGCACAGCACCATAGTCACTGATGTGTGTGGGTGCACAGTACCATACAGTCACTGATGTGTGTGGGTGCACAGCACCATACAGTCACTGATGTGTGTGGGTGCACAATACCATACGGTCACTGATCTGTGTGTGTGCACAGTACCATACGGTCACTGATCTGTATGGGTGCACAGTACCATACGGTCACTGATGTGTGTGGGTGCACAATACCATACGGTCACTGATGTGTGTGGATGCACAGTACCATATGGTCACTGATCTGTGTGGGTGCACAACACCATACGGTCACTGATCTGTGTGGGTGCACAGTACCATACGGTCACTGATGTGTGTGGATGCACAATACCATACGGTCACTGATCTGTGTGGGTGCACAGTACCATACGGTCACTGATCCTACTTGTATCATTTATATTGCATAGGTGCAGTTCAAAATGCTGAAATTGTTTTTGTAACCAGTTAAAAGGCTGCTTTTGTTTCTTTCCTTGGGATCACATGTGGTAAACAAATAATTATGTGAAGCTTCCATAATAGAAAACATGCTAAACCTTGCAGTTAAGACAAAGATGACAACAGACACCTGGTGGCTGTGGTTTGAGTGGTGTCTATCCCGTGTTCAATTGAAAATGGCCACAATACAAACCATCAAAGCATAATAATAACAACGCACATCGTCGTTACGTTCTTACAATGAGACTGTCTGTAGTACCATGGTTTTATTTACCGGTCTCCTGTATGGATGGGTTCATTTTTTATGATAAACCTTGAGGTACTCATAAGGGAAAGTGATTGTTTGCATAGCATGGGTGGAGTTTTGTGCATTTCCATAGAGTGTGTTTAGTCACATAGAGCATGAAGCTTGAGGCCAGTGCTATGTCATGCACCTATTTAAGGCCATGTGACAAGTTAGCAGTGACTTTCTGGAATTCATGAAGAAAATCTGTGATTCACATATAAAGTGCAGTAAAGTATATGTTTTCTGAAAACTTTAAAAGTTCAGATTCCATTCCTTTACAAAAGATATGCTTGAGGGATAATCATGATTTCACACAGAGACTGATTTGGCTCTTTCACTTTGGACAATTAAAGTTCAAATCAGCATCATGCTGAAACTTCTACAATCAACTCTAAAAGGGGTCTCGGATGTTCTAAAGTTGTTTCAGTTTTTGTGGCCAAAGTCAGTCAGAGGTAAGTTGCTTATGATATGTTATGTTTTGTCTGCCCTACAACTTCTGTCTTGGGAACAACAATGAAGTTACAAAGCTGAGACCTGTTTTTCAAACTTAAGGTATTTGCTACACTGCATTGCAAATTTGCTGTGAATGTCAGGTGTAATGTACACATTGAATGTAAATTTATTTAAAAGAAATGAAAATGACTTGGGTGCAGCCCTGTGCTTGCTGTATCACATTAAGACAAAGAACATTGCCAGAAAATAACCTTCAAATTTATGACTTTCCAAGAATGTATACTTTATAGCAGTTTATAACTGCATTTAAAGTCTTGATTAAAGACAGTGTGAGGCATCATTAAAAATTCTGGCTGCTGTATGGTGTGCCATGAAGTACAGATGTTAATCCGTAGGTGCTGGTGTCACTTGGGCTTTGCCGCTTGAGCTTAATTTGTGTGATATAATTGAGGTTACATTTTGTGCTGTTTGTAACTTATGTTTCCATGCATTGATGCAAGGAGTTGTGTGTTCATGCTGTTATAGGAGGGTTTACCATGTACACAGAGGCTTCAAACTCCATTCATTGAACATAGCAAGTGTCATTGAAAAATTGGGGGATAATTACTAAGTTACACTGATTTGAGAATCAAAGAAGTGGGAGGTCTGATTTTGTTGGAGACTTGGAGCTCCTGTGTACACTTGGGAATATGGATGGGGGATTTTTTTTTGTCCTTATCAGTGGAGTTATAATACAAGTAATGGGGTCATCTTATTTAGTTACAGCATACAAGTTTTCTTTTTTAGTTTGAAGAGTATCTTGTTATTTTATGTGAAAAGAAGACACACTTGAGCTTAATTTGTTGGACAACAAACTTCCAGTTTTTTTATTTGACTGGAGATACTAACCAAAAATATACTTTTTTGTCCTTCATTTTTATCAAAACGACAGTTTTGATTGTTTATCTGTACTTTACCATGAACTCCTGGCTTGAGAGACCGTCTTTCCTTGTAATTCATTCTGGCAATGAATAGTACAGTAGGTCACACAGGTGGTGTGTCAAAAGGGTATTTACATGTACTACAGTTATGGTACGTGATCATATAGCATGTGATCACACTAGAAGGTGGTGGGTGAGTTGGCCACTGCAGTGAGTCGTGTGTACACCTATCTCATTTGTTTACTGACTGGCATGGACAGTAGGCCATGCCAGGTCTTACTGGCCATGATGAGATGTATTCAGTATATTTAGCTGTCATAACATGTGTTATTCAAAAGCGCCTTCATTTTCAGATTTGACCTATTTAGATCTGACTGCTCATCAGGGACCTAGGGCTGCATGTATAACAGCTAGGCTTCATCATGTTACATAAGCGGGTAAATGTGCAACTGTGGTGAACAATGCCCCTGTCCATAATAAGACAATGATGCACAATGCCCCTTGTCCATGATAAGACAATGATGCACAATGCCCCTGTCTTCGACATGACATTGATATAAAAAATGTTTGTGACATTGCATTGATACACAATGTCCCTGTCTATGATATGGCATTGAAACACAATGCCCCTGTCTATGATACGGCACTGATACGCAATGCCCCTGTCTATGATATGGCATTGATACACAATGCCCCTGTCTATGATACGGCATTGATACGCAATGCCCCTGTCTATGATACGGCATTGATACGCAATGCCCCTGTCTATGATAGGGCATTGATACACAATGCCCCTGTCTATGATATGGCATTGATACACAATGCCCCTGTCTATGATACGGCATTGATACGCAATGCCCCTGTCTATGATAGGGCATTGATACACAATGCCCCTGTCTATGATATGGCATTGATACACAATGCCCCTGTCTATGATACAGCATTGATACACAATGCCCCTGTCTATGATACGGCATTGATACACAATGCCCCTGTCTATGATACGGCATTGATACACAATGCCCCTGTCTATGATATGGCATTGATACACAATGCCCCTGTCTATGATATGGTATTGCAACTGATGTAAACCCTTGAATCACCTCACATTGTATTGTGTGTCCCGATGGGTGACCTAAACATGAAACATGATGTACATATTTGTCATTGGTGTACATACCAAGGTTCATTTGTTGGTGTCCTATTATCCAAGAGTTTGATGGCACTGAAGTAGTAGTGTGTGTAGATCTAACTGGGTCATGCCATTGTAAGTCATGTGACCAGCAGAACACCATATTTGCATGTGCACAAGTAAATTTGGTGCTGGCCAGTGGGGATGCCTGGTGTGATGAGGGATGTGATCTGTTGCAGCTTGCATCACATGATCAGAAAGGACCAATAGGCTTGCCAGTTGCAGAGATCCAGGAGGAGCAAATTGAGAAAGGTCAAGCTCAGCTTGGGTTGTATGTCTCCATTGAATTTTTAATATAAAAACAGCTGTTAAAAAAACATCAAATTTCTCATGGTTAATCTAGTTTAAATGTTTATGTACATCTTAGGTCTCAAATAAAAAAACAGCTGTTGACACAACATCAAAGAAAGTAATGAAGTGGAGAGTATGGTTGCCGAGGGGGTTTGACTTCATGGCCAGATCACTAGGAGTTGATGGAGGTGAGTGTGATGTGGCCTAGAGAGAGGCAGTGGTGGGTGTGGTGTGGCCTGGAGAGAGGCAGTGGTGGGTGTGATGTGGCCTGGAGAGAGGCAGTGGTGGGTGTGGTGTGGCCTGGAGAGAGGCAGTGGTGGGTGTGGTGTGGCCTGGAGAGAGGCAGTGGTGGCTGGCTGTCTTCATCATACAGTTGCTGATTTCATTCTCATCCATCAAGTGCAGGCAGGGATGTGAAATATCGTTCCATTTGAGGCATTTTGTACCAGATTTTGATCACCAGATTTTGATTAGTAGTTTCAAAGGTTTCTATGGTCAGTCAGTCAATTATAATCAAGAGGGGTAGGGAGGAGTCATTTTGGTGGGGGAATTACCACTGTCTATGACCTGTGACTGTCTATGACCTGTGACTGCCTATGATCTGTGACTGCCCTCTTTGCAAATAAAGAATGGTGGTAAGTAAATAGAGTATCCTGCAAATAAGGAATGAAAGTTGGACCAGCTTCCACCAGGAGGCTCTGGGTTTCTACCAGGGTATCCCCCAGTCTCTCGTATCCTACATTGCTTTCATTACTGGGTAAATATGGTACAATGTGAATACGCATTGTGCCCCAGCAGAAGGTTTTTGTTTGCTGCACAAGCCATAACAACGTGAAAGTATGTTTTGCAGGGGGGAGGTTTATCTTCACAGAAGGCAGGCTGAACTGATATCTTATTTACATTTAGGTAATACATTTTTTTTTAGCTTTCCAGCTGTGTATGCAGGTTTACCATGGGAAGGTTTGGTTTTCTATTGTACGTAAGTTGTCAAGTTATCAGGTTGCAAGTTGTGACAGGTATACACAGGACCCTCCTTTGAGACCCCACCTTAGTGCCAGCCAAGAAGTGGCCACCTAAAGCAGGTGGTCTCCCAAAGGAGGTTTGACTCCTGTGCGACCTTCCCAACAACTACTTGGAATTCCCATCCATAATTTTGACAAATAAAGTAATATTTGAGATTCAAAGGTGATTGACTAGACTTCATTCCAGTTTTCAGTTCTGTGTTAAGCTATCACATTGGTCACATTTTCAGTCTTTTGTTTTCTTCAGTATCTGGTGATCAATACAAAGTTTTCCTTATTAGTTGATCATTTTATTGTATTCTGACACTATGATAACTTCCTCCCCTGCCCCCATGTTGTTCGTACCTTTGTGAAAACAAATATGTAACTGCTGAAATTGATTGTATTTATGGCATGTACCCAGAAAGTTGTATGTGGACAATGACTATGTTATCAGCCACAGTGTGGACAATGACTATGTTATCAGCCAGTGTGGACAATGACTATGTTATCAGCCACAGTGTGGACAATGACTATGTTATCAGCCACTGTGTGCACAATGACTATGTTATCAGCCACTGTGGACAGTGACTGTTATCAGCCACAGTGTGGACAATGACTATGTTATCAGCCACAGTGTGGACAATGACTATGTTATCAGCCACTGTGGACAGTGACTGTTATCAGCCACAGTGTGGACAATGACTATGTTATCAGCCACAGTGTGGACAATGACTATGTTATCAGCCACTGTGTGCACAATGACTATGTTATCAGCCACTGTGGACAGTGACTGTTATCAGCCACAGTGTGGACAATGACTATGTTATCAGCCACAGTGTGGACAATGACTGTTATCAGCCACAGTGTGGACAATGACTGTGTTATCAGCCACAGTGTGGACAGTGACTATGTTATCAGCCACAGTGTGGACAATGACTATGTTATCAGCCACAGTGTGGACAATGACTATGTTATCAGCCACAGTGTGGACAATGACTATAATTATTATCAGCCACAGCGTCCAGCGTCATTGTCAGTCGATACAGAAAGAGCAGATTACATTTAGCTTTCTGACAGTCTTCAGTAAATCCCATGAAGTCCCATGGTGTTTTGGAAAGAAATCTGTTGAACATTGCACTTGCAACAATTTGGGGGTATGATAATCTTGAAAACAGCACAAAATGAAGTCTTTCATCTGGTGAATTGGGCCACCTTTCCTCAAGCGATGTGGTGATGGTTGTACAGCACAAGACTGGCAATGGCAGATGTATGCAAGTGCATTTAGCCTTTCATCAAGAGTGTCAGGATTATTGTAAGAAAACTTACAAGTTGTTTTTGCATGAAGTTGACAGCTGTAGTTTGACAGCCATCTGATCTGGCATGGAGGCCAATCTTAGCCAAATACTTTTTGTTTATTTGTTTCTTTGATTTTTTTTTTCTCTTTTGGTGTGTGTATGTGTGTGAGTGTGCATGACTTAGTCTTTACTTTATAGCAAAATGTGCAGATACAAAAGTCCTCATGTGTTCTGTTTCCATATTAAAAAGTAAAAAAGTCCCTAAATGATTGATTTGTGAAAAACATAACTCCATATGAATACACCTTAGGACTAAGGAAGTCAGTGATAGGAGCAGATTGGTAGCATTGCCTGCCCCAAGGAACACAATTGTGCTGATTGTTACATATACACTGGGTAGCATTGCCTGCCCCAAGGAACACAATTGTGCTGATTGTTACATGTACACTGGGTAGCATTGCCTGCCCCAAGGAACACAATTGTACTGATTGTTACATGTACACTGGGTAGCATTGCCTGCCCGAAGGAACACCATTTGTGCTGATCGTTGTATGCAGACTGAGCTGTGCAGCAAAAATGGGCTTATGATGTGACCTGTTCCATGGACCTGTGAGGGCTACACATTCATGAACCATGCACCAAAATTGTTGCATTGGTAATTGTCCAAGCATGTTGCTTTTGAGCCGATTGAAAAGATGGTTGTTTGGAGTTTTGCAGAGGTTATTTGCTGGAAGAACATTTACATGTCATGTCTGCTGTAATTGGCAACTTGGATTAACATTTACCTGAGGTGCAGTCACACTTGCCATTTTTTTTCCATCATGATGGCTTCATGCATCAGTGAGCCTTATGAATACACAAACAGTGAATTGACTGCATCAGTGGATTGTGGAATATTCATGTAGAATTGTGGATTTCTTGTATTAAATTTACCATATTGCGGATTTCTTGTGCTAAAATGAAGTTGACTACGTTTGTATGTCTCCATGTCTGGAAGTAGATTGTTTGGGGCGGGAGAATACCAATCAGACATTTGTGGGTGTCACAGATGTCTGCACTCTACATGTAGGGATCATTGGTCACTCTACATGTCAGGGATGATTGGCCACTCTACATGTCAGGGATCATTGGCCACTCTACATGTCAGGGATCATTGTCCTACACTCAGATCATTCACTGGCTAATTTTTGTTTGTTTGTTTTTGTTTGTTATTCATTTGACAAAAATAGATACATGTACAAAAATCAACAAGATTTTGCTGTCATCCTATCATTTTTGTGTTCCAAGTATGACAGATTGTATGTGAAAAAGCAACGTTGAGCGACTCTTCAAAGAGTTTATAGGCAAAGGCAGTGTCTGGCCATAGTTTACATTTGGTAGATGATCATCAAACACGAGTTTGATTTTATTTGCACATTTCATATATCGTGAGATGATTTCCTGCCATGCTC
>OZ026613.1:121090778-121103778 GCA_964020975.1 Hermodice carunculata | reverse complement strand
AAAGTGGGACAACCTTGTTTATTGTATGAATGAAGAAGTTGCACATTTATTACAAAATGTCATTGATTTATTGATATAATGCGCTAACAGACAGTTTGTGGGAGAAATTGTTTGGAATTCACAATAAGTTACAGTGACACTGTTTTGGTCGTATTACATTCACAGATTATGAAATGAGGAAATTAACCAGAAAGACACATTACATTAATAAACTTATATTCATGAAATTTAATGAGTGGAGGGTGTGGAACATTGGTTAATTGTGGTTTACCCTTTCCTTGTTGAATTAAGACCGAGTCCAACAGTGAGTTGACAGCTTTGCTTCTTGAATTAAGACTAAGTTTACAGCTTTCCTCAGTGGAGGTTGGCTCCTTAATACCCAACCCAAGGAAAGCTGTTGACCTGGGAATATCTTGATAAGTCTCATCTACATTTTTCATTCAAGTTGTTTTACATTCAAGTTCAAATTGGTCAAAAACAATGAAGCAGACGACATTTGAGCAGCAACAGCAGCTGGTTTGGGCTGGTTAAAGAGCGAAAAGGTTAAATCAAGCAGCTGGTTTGGGCTGGTTAAAGAGCGAAAAGGTTAAATCAAGCAGCTGGTTTGGGCTGGTTAAAGAGCGAAAAGGTTAAATCAAGCAGCTGGTTTAGGCTGGTTAAAGAGCGAAAAGGTTAAATCAAGCAGCTGGTTTGGGCTGGTTAAAGAGCGAAAAGGTTAAATCAAGCAGCTGGTTTGGGCTGGTTAAAGAGCGAAAAGGTTAAATCAAGCAGCTGGTTTAGGTTGGTTAAAGAGCGAAAAGGTTAAATCAAGCAGCTGGTTTGGGCTGGTTAAAGAGCGAAAAGGTTAAATCAAGCAGCTGGTTTAGGCTGGTTAAAGAGCGAAAAGGTTAAATCAAGCAGCTGGTTTGGGCTGGTTAAAGAGCGAAAAGGTTAAATCAAGCAGCTGGTTTAGGCTGGTTAAAGAGCGAAAAGGTTAAATCAAGCAGCTGGTTTGGGCTGGTTAAAGAGCGAAAAGGTTAAATCAAGCAGCTGGTTTAGGTTGGTTAAAGAGCGAAAAGGTTAAATCAAGCAGCTGGTTTAGGTTGGTTAAAGAGCGAAAAGGTTAAATCAAGCAGCTGGTTTAGGCTGGTTAAAGAGCGAAAAGGTTAAATCAAGCAGCTGGTTTAGGCTGGTTAAAGAGCGAAAAGGTTAAATCAAGCAGCTGGTTTGGGCTGGTTAAAGAGCGAAAAGGTTAAATCAAGCAGCTGGTTTAGGTTGGTTAAAGAGCGAAAAGGTTAAATCAAGCAGCTGGTTTAGGTTGGTTAAAGAGCGAAAAGGTTAAATCAAGCAGCTGGTTTAGGTTGGTTAAAGAGCGAAAAGGTTAAATCAAGCAGCTGGTTTGGGCTGGTTAAAGAGCGAAAAGGTTAAATCAAGCAGCTGGTTTAGGTTGGTTAAAGAGCGAAAAGGTTAAATCAAGCAGCTGGTTTAGGTTGGTTAAAGAGCGAAAAGGTTAAATCAAGCAGCTGGTTTAGGTTGGTTAAAGAGCGAAAAGGTTAAATCAAGCAGGTGGTTTGGGCTGGTTAAAGAGCGAAAAGGTTAAATCAAGAAGAGTTCACCGAACTACATTTGTAAATCATTTTTATATGATGCATGTATACCTTTCGAAAATTCAGTCACCTTGTTTGGAAAAGAGCACAAAGTTAACATTTGTCTGGAGTTGTATTCATTTGAAAATAGGCCCCTGAAACAAGGTCAGTGGGAGCAATGTTATACTACTTATAGATTGACGCACACAGCATGTTATTCCTTTATCAGTCTGTTTTGAAGCCGTTGCCTAATTGATTTGACTTACAATTTCACTTGAAGGCTGTAAATTTTACATAACAGATTTCATACTTGAAATGCCATCTTTTGTACTTTGTCAAATCTCAAATCTTTTGCTGATGCCAGCAATGTGGACTGTACATTGACTTTTGCTGTATCTCATGACCTCTGTATCTGTGTGTGTATTTTCACAGGAAAATAAATATTTCAGTATGAAAAATTGTGGACATTGTCTTCATTTCTTCAGACATCTTTCCAGGTATTTTGCGGGAGGGGGGGGGGGTTAGCTCTGCTGACCAAAGGTCACAGAGCGTATGCAACCGCTCACGGCTGTCCATCAGTCGGTCCTGAAACTTTTGCTTGTTAGCACGATACCATCCACAGTTTTCAAGTTAGCCCAATATAACTTTCAGGACTCCTAGGGTACATGAAAATCTAGGCCTCTTTTAATATTGGTGGCACCACCTACAATATTATGTAATATCGGGGTCAAAATGTGAAAATCTTTTGAACACTAGCATTTTTAACTTTTTGGGGATCTTCACCAAATTTGGTGGGATTAAGGAGGAGGTCAAAGTCTAAGCTGCTAATGATACTAGTGGCACCACCTATAAATGATGGAAATTATGAGCCAAAGTGTCCATATATGAAAAAGTAATTGGATTAGACTTTCCAAATTTATAGGATATATAGACCATGGCCAAAGGTACAATGTTATGTAATATTAGTGACCTTGATCTATTTTTGTGAGGTCCCCATGCCTGTGAAGTTAACAATGTGATTTTGTAATGGCAGGGTGTAGCTTGGACATCAGTGGCAAAGAAAATTGAGCCTCTAGATCAAAAGTGCACTTGATTACATAAAACTGTATTTTGTGACCTCCTTTTTGGGTCACTGTGACCCAGTAATTATTGAATTTGGCATTTGTCCAAGTTTTTTTTATAGGGGTCACCCCGTGACTGCTCCACAGCCCACTACTTTTGAGAAAGGCCCATATAACGCTTAGGAATTATAAAGTATAAAAATCTTTGTCGACATCAATGTTGGTGGTGCCACCTATAGTATGTAATATACAGGTCAAAATGTGAAAATCTTGTGACCGCAACACCGTCCACAATTTTCAAGTCAGCCCAATATAACATTCAGGACTTCTAGTGTGTAGCAATAGTGTGTATCAAAATCTGGGTCCATTTCCATATTGGTGGTGCCACTTAAAATATTGTGCAATATGGGGGTCAAAATATGAAAACCTTGTGAGCACTGTAGCATCTTCACCAAATTTGGTAGGATTATGGGAGAGAACAAAGTCTAATTTGCTATTGATACTAGTGGTGCCACCTATAATTTGATGCAAATTATGAGCCAAAATATGTTTTAAGATGTGAAATTCCATATCTTGGAAGGTAATTGGCTCAGACTTGCCAAATTTATAGGATATATGGACAATGGCCAAAGCTAGAAATGGATATAATATCAGTGACCTTGACCAATTTTTGTGAGGTCACCATGCCTGTAGAGTTAAAAGAGGTGATTTTATAATGGCAGGGTGTAGCTTGGACATCGATGGCAATGTCAGCACAGCACCAGGCCCATGACCCTCTTGTATTACATTATCTGGGTGTCCTTGATCTTCTGTCTGAAGGTCACAGAGGACATGAAGTCAAGGACTCGCTCATTGTTGTCTTGGCACATGCAACAATATCCATCACAGGAATTGCACACATAAGCTATGATAACAAGTGCCATCTGGTGGACAAACAAGACACTAAAATCACATAGGCCTCATATGTTCAGAAGCCACTTGAGGACTCACTTTGAAATGTAGAGGTGCAATATAGCCACAGTGCCAGCAGAGCATTTTGCCCGTGGGCCCCTTGTTTAGTTAGCTGACTTGTCAATAGCTGATCATGAGCTTATCTCATGTTCCTTGGTCCTTCGCTGTCGGTTGTCTGTCATCAACAATTCACATTTCCGACTTCCTCTCCAAAACCACTAGGCAGATTGACTTCAAACTTGATGGCAATGTGCCTTGGGTGGGTCTCTACCAATTTTGTTCAAATGGTCATGCTCCAGTGATTTTTAGCTCAGCTGACTTATTAATATCAGTCAGTTGAGGTTATGTGGTGGTTAGGCCTCTGTTGAGGTTATGTGGTGGTTAGGCCTCTGCTGTCCACTTCTTCTCCAAAACCACTAGCCAGATTCACCTCAAACATGTTGGGAATGAACCTTGGGCAGATTTCTACCAAGTTTGCACAAATGGTCACAGTCCAATTATTTTTTCATTCTGTTGTGATTTTTTTTTGTTGTTGCCAAATCTTTAAAAATCTTCTTTGAAACTGCTTGGCCAATTGCTTTGAAATTGCTTGGGGAGACTTCTGGGGACCCTGAGACCCTTATTGTTCAATAGGTGGCTCTCTGATTTTTCAACTATTTTTATGTAAAAAAGTGTGTTTTCGCTATTTTCGACTTTTCTAAAACAGTCACTCAGATTATGCTGAAAGTTGATGGAAATGTGGTGTTGCTTTGAGCCCCTATTTTTGATGAATTTTTAGCTCAGCTGACTTGTCAGTCAGCTGAGCTTATGTTATGACTAGCCATCCGTCTTCCGCCCGTCGTCCATCCGCCCATCCATCCGTATAACCAGTATGTAACAAAAATATGTTACCACTCACCCAATTGCTTTGATATCGCACAGGTACACTCCTGGGGACTCCTAGTTCTTAATTTGTTCACTACGAGGTGTTGTGATTTTTTTCTAATTTTTTATGATTTTTTGTGTGTTTTTGCTATTTTAGACTTCTTATCCAGAACTGTCACTCAGATTGAGCTGACACTTGGTGGATATGTTCCTCGTGGAAGGGTCAAAGTTTTTCACTAGGCGGCACTGCTGTACATTTCTGATTTTTAATGATTCTTTCAACTTGGGTACTTATCTGTCAATGCAGCTTTCCTATTGATTACTATGTAAATAAATTTGCATTCTAATGCTAATTCACATTTTTTATTTCTGCTCCAAAACCATCATCCAGCTTGACTTCAGACTTGGTGGCAATGTATCTTGGGTGGTTTTCTTCCAGGGTTTCTCAATGATCACGCTCCACTGATTTTTGGATTTTTAATGAAGGGGGGGGACAAATCTAAAAAAATCTCCCCAACCGCTCACCCAATTGCTTTCATATTACATAAGAACACTCCTAGGGACTCGTAGTTCTTAATTTGTTCACGAGGTGGTGCTGCAATTTTTTCATTATTTTTAATAATTTTTTTTGTGTTTTCGATACTTGTGACTTCTACTCCAGATCTGTTACTCAGATTAGATTAAAAATTTGTGGATATGGTCCTTGTCAAAGGGTGAAGCAAAGATGTTCACTTGGCAGCACTGCTGTGGATTCCTGATTTTTAACAATTTTTTGCAATTCGGTTACTTATCGGTAAATGCACCTTCTCTATCACTTACTATGCAAGTCAATGGGCATTCTACTGGGTTCTAATGGTAATTCACATTTTGGACTTCTGTGAAGAAAATATCTGTCAGATTCACTTCAAACTTGGTGGCAATGTACTTTGGGTGGGTCTCTATCAAGTTTGTTCAAATGGTCACACTCCAGTGATTTTTGGATTT
This sequence comes from Hermodice carunculata, assembly GCA_964020975.1. Taxonomy (NCBI): domain Eukaryota; kingdom Metazoa; phylum Annelida; class Polychaeta; order Eunicida; family Amphinomidae; genus Hermodice; species Hermodice carunculata. The sequence continues at coordinate 121,098,353 of OZ026613.1, read as the reverse complement.
TTTTATAATTTTTGTTTCAAAAATCTTTTTAAACAAACTTAGTAGAAAAGTTTTACATGAATTTCTTCTTTTTTTAAAAATCTTTATAAAAGTTTTGATAGGGAAGTTTAACCTGTCAATTTCTTGTAATGGTTATAAGTTAAATAATTTTGGCCAGATTTGTGTCAAACTTGGTAGGGATGTACATTTTATAAGTGTCTACCTATTTTGTGCAAGTGGTGATGCTCCAGTGATTTTTGGGACCTTGAACTCATTCCCAAGATCACAGGACAACTGACACGAAATTTATTCATAACTTGAGATGTTTTTAGTTAGGACCTTGATGTTGCACATGTTCCTGTTTCACTTTGAAGGTCATGCCTAGACAGTACATGAGTGACCTTGACCTCATTTTTGGGATCACTGTGCAATGTACATGAATTCATACAGTTCAGTATAACTTGAGAACTACTTGAGGTGGGAATTTGATGTTGCACATGTTACTGTTCTTGCAAGAAGGTCAGACTTACTCAGTACACGGGTGACCTTGATCCTATCCCAAGTTCACAGAGCCACAAATGTGATAAAACTCTAGATCAGCTGAGCATGGGCTGTTCACACCGCCCTCTTGTCATGAATTTTTTTGTTTTGTTTGTTTTGGCCAAATCTTTAAAATATTGTCTTCTCTGAAACAGCTTGGCCAGTTGCTTTTAAATTGCTTATGGAGATCTCTGTGGACCCTGAAACCTTAATTTGTTCAACAGGTGGTGCTGTGATTTTCCAGATATTTTTTAAGTAAAAAAGTGTGTTTTTGCTATTTTTTACTTCTTCTCCAAAACTGTCTCTCGGGTTATGCTCAAACTTGGTGGAAATATTCTTTGTAAAAGTACAAAACAAAATTGTTTACAAAAGGCATTGCTATGGATCCTTGATTTTTTATGAGTTTTTTCAATATGGCTACTTCTCGTTTATGCATACAATCCTATTAATTACTATGTAGGTAAATGGCGATTGGAATGAGGACGTACCTTGCGTGGGTCTCTATCCAGTTTGTTCAAATGGTCACACTCCCGTGATGTCTGGATATTTTTATGATTTTTTAGCCTGGGTCATTGTTCATCTTCCCTCTGTCTGTCTGTCCATCCACAATTCACATTTTCGAATTCTTCTCCAAAACTGTCTGTGAGATTCACTTCGAACTTGGTTGGGATGTACCTTGGATGAGTCTTTACAAACTTTGTTCAAATGGCCATGCTTCTATGATTTTTGGATTTTTTATGAATTTTTTGTTATTTTTTGGGTGCAAACCTAAGAAAATCTCCAAAACCACTTGCCCAATTGCTTTGATATCACACAGGAACACTCCTAGGGCTTCCTAGTTTAAAATTTGTTCACCAGGTGGCTTTGCAATTTTTCCTACTTTTTGTATGTTTTTTTCACTGCTTTTGACTTCTTCTCCACAACCATCACTCATATTAAGCTGAAACTTGGTGAATACATTCCTTGTGAAAGGATACAACAAAGTTGTTCACTAGGTGGCACTGCTGTGGATTACTGATTATTTAATGATTTTCATAATTCAGGTACTTACCGGTAAATGCATCTTTCCTATTGATTACTATGTCAGTCAATGGGCATTCTAATGATAATAGACATTTTCAACTTTTCCAAAACTGTCTGCCAGATTCACTTCAAACTTGGTGGGGATGTACCTTGGATGGGTCTCTACCCAATCAAAATTCAGTGATTTGAGGGATTGTTTGATGATTTTTTTTTTGTTCTTTTTTTAGGGCAAATCTTAAAAAATCATCTTCCCCAAAATCACCCACCCAATTGCTTTTTTATCACACAGGAACACTTTTAGGGACTACCAGTTCTACAATGGTCACCTGGTGGTGCTGCATTACTTTTTCTATTTTTTTTTAATGAATTTTTGGGTGTTTTTGTTACTTGTGACTTCTTTTCCAGATCCGTTACTCATATTAAGCTGAAACTTTGTGGACACGTTCCTTGTGAAAGGGTCCAACAAAGTTGTTCACTGGGTGGCACTGCTGTGGATTACTGATTTTTAATGATTTTTCAGTTCAGGTACTTACTGGTAAATGCATCTTTCCTATTGATTACTGTGCAAGTCAATGGGCTCTCTGATGCTAAGTCACATTTTCGACTTCTCTGAAACCGTCATTCAGACTGACTTCGAACTTGGTGGCAATGTACCTTGGGTGGGTCTCTACCAAATTTGTTCAAATGGTCACACTCCAGCGATTTTTTTATTTTCTATACATTTTTAGCTCAGCTGACATGCCAGTCAGCTGAGCTTATATGATGGTCCATTGTCTGTCTGTCTACCGGCTGCCGTCCGTTCGTCCACAATTCACATTTTCAACTTCTTCTCCGAAACCGTCTGCCAGATTGACTTCAAACTTGGTAGCAATGTACCTTGGGTAGGATTCTACCAAGTCTGAACAAAAGGTCATGCTTCATTGTTTGTTTGTTTGTTTGTTTGTTTTTTTTTTTGTTTTTGTTTTGTTTTGTTAAGAATGTCCCTTGACCTGGTCTCAGTACCTGGTCTCAGTACCTGGTCTCAGTACCCACGTAATTTGTTCATCTCCTGGTCACTGGCTTGTCCAGGCTTGTGATGATTTTTCAAAATTGTGGATGTGTTAGCATTGTTGCTATTTGGATAGCAGTTTACATGCACATGTATGTACTTTCCTGTTAACCCATGAACCAGATACACTTCAGACTTGGTGGGGATGTCAGAGTGGGTTAGGGAGTCATCCCAGTGATTGTTTGAAATCATAGCTCTGTAGGTTATTTATTTACTTATCTATTTATTTATTTATTTATTTATCTATTTAGTTATTCATCATTCATTCATTCATTTATCTATTTATTTATTTATTAATTTATTTATTTATTTATTTATTTATTTATTTATTTATCTATTTAGTTATTCATCATTCATTCATTCATTTATCTATCTATCTATTTATTTATTTAACGTTTTCATTCATTCATTTATTTATTTAATAATTAATTTATTTATTTATTTATTTATCTACTTACCTATTCAATAATATTTATTTTATTTTTAAAAAAAAATTCAAAAACTACTTCAAAATTGCTTGGCAAAATCCTTCAAAAATGAAGAACAGGGGCACACCTACATCTTAATTTGTTCATTTGGTGATGGCCTTCTTTAATGGTGTAATTGTAAACATCTCTCAAACCGCTGGCCTGATCTTCAAACTTAGTGGGAATGTACCTCACGTCAATTTTCCCAAACTAGTTCATTGTTTATTAGTATGGGCATACAGTTTAATTGTGATTTTTGCTCTTTTTTTTTTTTTTTTTAAATCATCATGTTCAACAGGTATATACCTTACCATTTATCACTCTACATGCCGATGCTGACCTATATCAAGGCTGCAACTTGTTTGTCTGTAGCCTGAGTATTTAATTAAACTTTAACTTCATGCTGAAGACAATGAAGTTGAGAATTATACCAGAGCAAGTCAAAAGGTCTAACTTCAATTTTTATGTTCAAAATACACTGTGTGGCTGTCTATACATTGCAACAGTATTATCACAAGCAGCATATAACTGAATTAACAAACAGCTCCTTCAACCAATAAAATTTCTTGAACTTGATAACATTAGCAATAGATTTCTATCAGTTGAGCACACTCGTCTCTGTCTGGATGCAAGTCAATAAAGTTCCCTTTTGTTTCAGATTGGTGTTAAGGACTCTCGCAAACACTTGTGGTTCACTTGGAGATAATCATAACTTGTCTGTATTCTGTTGTCCCTCATATGCCAGCCCACGATCATCAATCAATTACCTATGACAATTACCCTCTGTGCTCTGGTAACATTACAAACTGTTATGGCTCTCAAAAAGGTTCTGTCGATCAAAATATTTAAATTTCTTAGCAGTCCAAGAACTTATTTCTCAAATAGATCATTTTAATGTAACAAATATAGTTGACTCTGAAAATTGTGTTCAGTGTTTCTAGTACGGTACAGTACAGTACAGTACAGTATAGTACAGTACAGTACAGTACAGTATAGTACAGTAGAGTACAGTAGAGTACAGTAGAGTACAGTACAGTACAGTATAGTACAGTACAGTACAGTACAGTACAGTACAGTATAGTACAGTACAGTATAGTACAGTACAGTATAGTACAGTATAGTACAGTACAGTACAGTACAGTATAGTACAGTATAGTATTGTACAGTACAGTATAGTACAGTACAGTATAGTACAGTACAGTATAGTATAGTACAGTACAGTACAGTATAGTACTGTACAGTACAGTATAGTACAGTACAGTATAGTACAGTACAGTACAGTCTAGTACAGTACAGTATAGTATAGTACAGTACAGTACAGTATAGTACAGTACAGATATGATTGGGTAAGTAAGGCTTTAAAGCCTGTTGGGTCCCAATCTGTTAATGATTTAAAGTGTCAAATGAATAAACTTATGTTAATGTTCATCAATAAATATTAGTGTACAGTCAATAAGATTGTCAATAGTCAGGTATCTCATACTGTTCATTTATCCAAAATTTATCTTGGTGAGACTATTTCAGCATTTACTACATCTTCCATTAGACTATTCCAGTCATTTACAATGTAGATACTAAAAGCGTGTGTCCTGATTTCTTTTTTAGCAAAGGGTTTTACTGATTTCAGCTGGTGACTCTGGTAATGTACCTGGTATCAAGGGTAAAGAATTTTGCACTGTCCAACCATCTTCTTGCATATATTTTTATGAAACAACTATGGTTGGTATAAATATTCACTCTGGTGGTAAACATGTTACACTACTCTCTGCATTTTCAAAGTATTTGTCACCCCTTGTGAGTACCTGTGTGTTTAGTATCAGTCTGGCTACTCATATTCTCTGACAGAAGAGATTAGTACAGGGCCTGGTCCTTAGTACTAGGCCTAGTCCTTAGTACAGGAGCTGGTCTTTAGTACAGGGCCTAGTCCTTAGGTACAGGAACTGGTCCTTAATACAGGGCTGGGTCCTTAGTGTCGGGCCACGTCCTTAGTACAGGAACTGGTCCTTAATACAGGGCCTTGTCCTTAGCATGGGGCCTGGTCCTTAGTACAGGGCCTGGTCCTTAGTATAGGGCCTTGTCCTTAGTACAGGGCCTTATCCTTAGTACAGGGCCTTGTCCTTAGTACAGGGCCTAGTCCTTAGTACCGGGCCTTGTCCTTAGTACAGGGCCTTGTCCTTAGTACAGGAACTGGTCCTGAGTACAGGGCCTGGTCCTCAATACAGGGACTAGTCCTTAGTACAGGGCTTGGTCCTTAGTATAAGGCCTTGTCCTTAATGCAGGAACTTGTCCTGTTGAGTACGGGGCCTGGTCCTTAATACAGGGACTACTCCTTAGTACAGGATGTGGTCCTTAGTACAAGGCCTGGTCCTTGGTACAGGGTCGTGTACTTGGTACAGGAACTGGTCCTGAGTACAGGGCCTGGTCCTTAATACAGGGCCTTGTCTGTAGTGCAGGAACTTGTCTTGCTGAGTACAGGGCCTGGTCCTTAATACGGGGACTAGTTCTTAATACAGGGACTAGTCCTTACTACCAGGCCTTGTCCTTCGTACAGGGCCTGGTCCTTAGGACAGGAACTGGCCCTCAGTACATGGCCTAGTCCTTAGTACAGGGTCTTGTCCTTAATTCACGGCCTAGTTCTTATTACAGGAACTGGTTCTTAATACAGGTCCTTGTCCTAAGTGCAGGGCCTAGTCCTTAACACAGGGCCTGGTCCTTAGTTCAGGACCTGGTCCTTAGTACAGGACCTAGTCCTTAGTACAGGGCCTTGTCCTTAGTACAGGGTCTCGTCTTTAGTACAGGGTCTGGGCTGCTCCTTAATACAGGGCCTGGTCCTTAGTACAGAAACTGCTCCTTAGTAGAGGGCATTGTCCGTAATAAAGGGCTTAGTCCCTAGTACAGGGTCTGGTCCTTAGTATAGGGCCTTGTCCTTAGTACAGGACCTACTAGCCCTGAGCACAGGACCTAGTCCTTAGTACAGGGCCTTGTCCTTAGTACAGGGTCTAGTCCTTATCACCGGGCCTTGTTCTTAGTACAGGGCCTTGTCCTTAGCACAGGAACTTGTCCTGAGTACAGGGCCTGGTCCTTAGTACAGGGCCTTGTCCTAAATGCAGGAACTTGTCCTGCTGAGTACAGAGCCTGGTCCTTAATACAGGGACTAGTCCTTAATACAGGGTCTAGCCGTTAGTAAAAGGCCTGGTCCTTAGTACAGGGCCTTGCCTTAGTACAGGTCTGGTCATTAATACAGGGCCTGGTCCTTAGTACAGGGCCTTGTCCTTAGTATGGGGCCTGGTCCTTAGTACAGGGCCTGGTCCTTATTACAGGGCCTTGTAGATCGTACACGGCCTTGTAGATCGTACACGGCCTTGTCCTCAGTACAGGAACTGGTCCTGCGTACAGGGCCTTGTCCTGAATACAGGTTCTTGTCCTTAGTGCAGGAACAGGTCCTGCTGAGTACAGGGCCTGGTCCTTAATACAGGGACTAGTTCCTACTACCAGGTCTGGTCCTTAGTACAGGGCCTGGTCCTTAATACAGGGCCTGGTCCTCATTACAGGAACTGATCCTTAATACAGGTCCTTGTCCTAAGTGCAGGGTCTAGTCCTTAATACAGGGCCTGGTCCTTAGTACAGGATCTGGTCCTTAGTAATAAGGACCTAGTCCTTAGTACAGGGTTTTGTCCTTAGTACAGGGCCTAGTCTTTAGTACAGGAACTGGTCCTCCGTACATGGCCTAGTCCTTAGTACAGAGTCTTGTCCTTAATACAGGGCCTGGTCCTTATTACAGGAACTGGTCCTTAATACAAGTCCTTGTCCTAAGTGCAGGGCCTAGTCCTTAATACAGGACCTACTCCTTAGTACAGGGCTTTGTCCTTAGTACAGGGCCTAGTCTTTAGTACAGGAACTGGTCCTCCGTACATGGCCTAGTCCTTAGTATCGGGCTTTGTCCTTAGTACAGGGCCTAGTCCTTAGTACAGGAACTGGTCCTTAGTACAGGGCCTCGTCTTTAGTACAGGGTTTGGGCCTGGTCCTTAATACAGGGCCTGGTCCTTAGTACAGGAACTGCTCCTTAGTAGAGGGCCTGGTCCTTAATAAAGGGCTTAGTCCATAGTACAGGGTTTGGTCCTTAGTACAGGGCCTTGTCCTTAGTACAGGGTTTGGTCCATAGTACAGGGTTTGGTCCTTAGTACAGGGTTTGGTCCTTAGTACAGGGTTTGGTCCTTAGTACAGGGTTTAGTCCTTAGTACAGGGCCTGCTCAGCCTGGTCCTTCTTCTCATTTTTTTTCATTATTATAATTATATGAACTGGGTAATATTCATAAAATGTAGGTCATACATATATTATCAACTTTCTTATTTGCAAATATAAGTTTTTGAAATTTTCTGACAGTATTCTTTAGATTAATCACAGCCTCTTAAAGCAATTTTCACGGAAAACATACACTGTATTCAGAGTTTTCACTATTTAACTTTCATGTCCCAAAATGGTCACAGTATATATGTATTGCGACAAAAAAAACAAGT
>OZ026613.1:121075778-121085778 GCA_964020975.1 Hermodice carunculata | reverse complement strand
TCACCTTTGGGAGGTCTCAAGCGCCTGGCTGCATGTCCCTCAAAAGACATTCACTGCTGCTATTAAGTCACTGACCCAAGGGTTACCCTTGCCTTGGAGTCTATGGCCAAGAGCAGGCAGATTGATGCAAGCTGAGATGTTGCATGTGCTGATAACCCCCTCTCAGCCACAGGCTGTTTTTCCTTGAAATCTCCAAAGAAGTCAGCCAAGCGTCAGCGGCAGCTCTCAAGATCTCAGTCATCTGGGTCTGACTGCTTGGAGCCAAAGCCACTCAAAACCTGTGGGTCTGGAATTGAAACATTTAGGTACCTGTCTGGGTATTCCAAAACCTCGGCCGGTGTGAGTGCTCAGATCGTAAGTCAGGAACATCCAGAAACCTCAAGTGCCTCGGCAAACTTCACAAGCTCCCAGATCCGAAAGCTCAGTTCATAAGCCAAGGCAGGTGGGAGACAAAAGGAAGACACCCAGGTCTGTGGTGGCACCTTCTGCCGTCAGTGGGCCTTTGGCCCCAGCAGTGCCAGCCCCTGCGGTACGTGTCCTGGGTGATATCTTCAGCTCCCCCACCAGCAGTGTTGGCCTTGCCTATTGCACCTTTGGTGGCTCTGCCCCAAAACAAGCAGTTGGCGATTCCGTTGGCTCTCACTTTTAAGCCAGGTACCTAGCTGCCTCCCTCTCTTGAGAACAGAAAAAGCAGAACGTAAGCTCTGTGAAGGACATTTGCTGTCAAAGACTTCCTCTTCTTCCGCTGCTGCCCTCACTGCAGCCCAGTCTGAGCTGACTCTGTCAGCAGAGCAGCTCACTGCTTCTGCCTTGAGTCAGTTCTCTCTGGGCAATGAGACTTGGGAGTCCCCGAAACTCTCTCAGGCTCCCTCCTGCCTGTAGATTTCTGAGTCACTGGCAGCTGTGCTCCCTGAACCAAGTCTCCCGGAGACCAGGCAGGATCCTTCTGGCCAGCAAACCTATTTGTCAGTGGCCACTAAGACCACTCCAGATGGTGTTATGGAAGCCCCCCTCTCCAGCCCTATGTGGGATGAGCAGATGGAGCCAGCGTTTGAGGCTGCGATATTTCCTCGGAAGTCCTTGCTACCCCAACGCCTGGTGTGGTGACAGATAACCTGCTGTCACAGGCAGCCACTTCATCGCCAATGGACAATTCTTTGTTCAAAAAGGCTTTGGGTCTCATCATACCCCTCGTGAGTCCTGAGCCTACGGATCTCAATACCGATGTGGAGGATGATCTTCTGTTTTTGGACATGTCTGTTAGCAGATCCTGGCTGAGGTCGAAGGTTCAACTGACACGCCATTCACACTCTGAACGGCCGAGGGCGTCAGTGACCGTTAGGGTCTGCAGAACAGCCTTCCCCACCTATGGACACATATGAACCTGCTCAGCTGATAGGCTAATCATCTCAAAGCTTAAGTTCTATTCAGAGCTGGGTTGGTGACCAAGCTGTAGTCCCATAAGAGGAAGAGAGGCATGGAGAAGTTGCACGTACTGTCCTGCCCGGGTTGTCTCTGAAGGACACGCGGCAATGAATATCTTCAAAACTATAATAGATAGAGATGCCATTTCAACTTCTACTAGGGGTTTATTGACCATTCCGCATGTAATGAATCTAAAACAAAAGCTGGAGCAATTTGAATTATGCTAAGTAGCACCATTGGAAATTTTAGAACTTGAATAACTTCAAAGCTATAATAGATAGAGATTCTTCTCCTATGCTATGGACTAGTACGCATCTGATCATACCAATAAGCTTTGAAGTCACACATACTGATTTGCTATCCAGCAAATGATCTTTTCTAGTTTTTTGTTTTGTTTTTGTTTTTGTTTGTTTGTTTGTTTGTTTGTTTTGTTTTGTTTTGTATTGTTTTGTTTTTGTTTAGAAATTTACAGAAGATATGGCACTATTGTTCCTGTTTTTACGCTATGTGCGTGCGTGCGTGTGTGTTTTCGCTATTTTCGACTTCTCTAATACCGTCCCTACATTATGATGAAGTTAGGTAGAAAAGTATTTTGTGGCAGGGTCAAGCAAACTTGTTCACAAAGTGGCATTTCTGTGGATCCCTGGCCTTATGTTTAACGTTTTTTTCACTTCGTGTACTCATCTGTGAATGCGATCATTATTATTTTTGACAATATAAGTCTACAGGGATTGCAATGGAAATTCACATTTTCAACTTTCAGACCTGGTGGGATGGAACTTGTGTGCATCTGTACCAAATTTCTAGAAATAGTCCCGCTTTAGCGATTTTTTGACGTTTTTTTCAGTGATTTTTTTGTTCATAATGGTAAAATGTTAAAAAAAGAATCTTGTCCAAAATCACCTAACCAGTTGCTTCTAAACTGCGTAGGTCATTTCTGGTAAAGTCCCGTTAATGACCACAGTCGCTGACGTGTGCGACTCTTCCACACTAAAAAGGGGTGTTCAGACATGGACAGTGACTGGATTGGTAATGGAGTGGAGTGGAGTGGAGTGGAGAGAGAGAGAGAGAGAGAGAGAGAGAGAGAGAGAGAGAGAGAGAGAGAGAGAGAGAGAGAGAGAGAGAGAGAGAGAGAGAGGGAGGGAGGGAGGGAGGGAGAGAGAGTTTTCTTTTTCACAACTTTATTGAATCTGTTGCTCCTGTCTAGATAAGAATGGCCATAAATTTCATAAATTTTCCCTATAAACGTCTTTTCTATTGGGAGCACTTTTGATACAAATATTTGGTTACGAATACGAATACGAATACGAATACGAATACGAATACGAATACGAACACGAATACGAATACAAAACTATTCAATTTTATACTGTCAGGAGGATGATTTCCGGACGAATGGAGTTGCAACTATACATTACCCCGTTGCATGAGAAAGCAGATGCACAAAACCAGAATCATCAGGGAATTGCTATTTCGAGTAACATGTGTAAACTTTTTTGTATGTATATTCTTTATTTCCTCCATTCGCTGAAAAGATACATGAATATAATATTACATTTAGTCAAACGAAGAACAATACACAATTATTATATAATACAGGCTTGCACAAAATACATTAGATGATCATGGTAAATAAGATATATAACTCAATGAAAAGTAGAATTGAGAATACTCATGTACATAAAACAAAACAAAAAAAAACTGTCTTTCTTTTCTCTTATCCTTAACTGTCTCTATGTTTTCCTAACTCTACATCAATTCACCGTATTGGCTGTTCGAATTTTGTACATATATGAAACGTAAGTGCATGTAATTTTCATGATCTTAAACTGCTGCAACATAGTGAGGTCTCCACAAGTACTGTCATATATTACATAGCATACAGCTGTTGATCTACATCCAGGCGTTCAAAACCTGGAAAATATTCATGACTTCTGTAAACATCCTTACTCTAATACAATGGTATCTGTCACAAAGTAAGGTAAAGTGTCCAAGATTTTCTGTTTCTCTTTGTTCACACATGTCACATAATCTCTGCCCTTGGGCTATCTGCTCCATTCTACCAGAATTTATTAAAGTGTGTGTGTCAACACACACTTTTCTGTTTTTCTTGAAATTCTTTCTTTCTTTCTTCTTTCTTCTTTACCAGCAAATTTGTCCGACACTTTTCTCGGACAATATTATACATAGAAACTCCAAACTTGACATGATTGTACCTCCATACAAGATGTTTGACCGTTTTATACAAAGCAATGAAGATGTTTAAAATTATGCAAATTAGGGGCATTTGAAATTTAAAATCTTTAATATCTTCAAAAGTATAATAGATAGAGTTGTCATTCCAACTTCTACTAGGGGGTTATTGACCATTGCGCATCTAATGAATTTAAAACAAAAGTTGTGCGCAATTTAAATTATGCTAATTAGCACCATTAGAAATGTTAAAAACTTTAATATCTTCAAAACTATTATAGATAAAGACATCATTTTAACTTCTACTAGGGGGTTATTGACCATTGCGCATGTAATGAATCTAAAGCAAAAGTTGTAGCAATTCAATTTATGCTAATTAGCAGCATTTGAAATTTTAAAACTTGAATATCTTCAAAACTATTATAGATAGAGATGTCATTTCAACTTCTACTAGGGGGGTGTTTACCATTGTGCATGTAAAGAATCTACAACAAAAGTTGTAGCAATTTAAATAATACTAATTAGCAGTATTCGAAATTTTCAATCTTGAATATCTTCAAAACTATAATAGATAGAGATGTCATTCCAACTTCTTCTAGGCGGTTGTTGACCATTGCGCACCTAATGAATTAAAAATAAAAGTTGTAGCAATTTAAATTATGCTAAATAGCACCATTAGAAATTTTAAATCTTGAATAACTTCAAAGCTGTAATAGTTAGAGATTACATTCCAACTTCTACTCCTGTGTTATGGAATAGTTGTACATTGCCATACCAATATACTTTGAAGACACACACACTGATTTGCTATGCAGCAAATCATCTTTCCTAGTTTTTAATCTATGTTCTCCAAAAATGAGTTTAACCATAAGAGTGACACATCCCAGTAGCGCTGGCTCATCACGTGCCAGCAACCACCACCAAGATAGTCCTATTCTTTCTATGACATGCCTAAAAATGTCTAATTTCGTGTTTAACTGCATTGCAATTTCCCATCTTCTCATCTCATCCTGGAATATTTTGTTTCTAATTTCTTGTTTCCATACAGTTTTGCTAGGGAATACAGACCCACTGTTGAGCATCGCAAAAACACGTTCAAAAAGGTCATACTTGATCAGGACCATCACTATACTTCCAGATACACAATGTGATAAACTGAGTGACCCATACCTAAATTTATATAGATGTGTCACTAACAGATTTCTTTCCCTCGCGCAGGCAGGTAATCTCAACAAATTACCGCAAAAGATTAACTGTTTTAATGCAATTTCTCCCTCAACTGTACACCAACCCAGGGTACTTAACACCCCAGCGTTTGCTGATTTCTTGGGGAGACTCTGAACACGTCTCACCAAGTAAATTCATCTGCCGATTTGAGAGATTCCATAACTCACTTCCGCACAACATAATCGGCAAACATATTGACCTGTAAATTCTTGCACCAGTCAAAGGGTTAATTCCACCCTTGCGGATAATTTTTGTAAAATTCCGAATCAAACACTTGTCAAATTTGTAGATGGTAACAAATTAATCAATTCCTGCCAACCAAATTAGATTTTAAAAAGGGCAGTAGAACCAGTGATCACATGCTCACCCTGCAGAGCGTGATAGATAAACGACTGATCGAGTAGTCTAGGCAATACTTATTCGCATGCTTTGGCTACTTCAATGCTGTATTCGATTCTGTCTGACGAAAAGTTCAATATTTTAAACTAATGCAAGCCGGCATTGGCGGTGCTTTTTTGAATGTTATAGCAAATATGTATGTGAACTTTTTACTGCGTTAAGTTGGATGGTGGGCTGACAAATTCTTCCCCTTCACGCAGAAAAGGGGCGTAAAACAAGGATGAGTCCTTAGTCCAATTTTGTTTAACATTTTTACTCGGGACTTGCCTGATGAATTCGATGGCACATGTGACCCCCTTGAATTATATGAGTTAGGTCGCTTCCCTATACTAATAAGCCTATTGACACACAGTTCTCCATGGAGAATTACATACTATGTGTTCCAAACTTACAAAAGGGACTGGAACTTTACCAAATTAAGAATAAGTGCCCACAAACTGCAAAGTAAAGCGGGCAGATACACTCGTCCAAAAACACCATGGCAGGACAGAGTGTGTTAACATTGCAGTTCGAAATAAGTCGAAGATTTATTCTATTTGCTAAATGCCTGGTCAAAATTTGTTACAGAAAGGAAGGGTTTTTTTGACAATGTGAACTTTACAGTGATTATTCTTTCTTTATGTTTGGGTGCCAACCAAAACACATTGTTTTTCCTCGGATTCTTTATTTATGTCTGGGTGCAAACCCAGACATTTTGTTTTTCCAAAAAATATTTTTCTTTTTCTTCTTTTCTTTCTTTCTTTCTTTCTTTCTTTCTTTCTTTCTTTTTACCAAATTTGTCACTGGTTTGGAATCGTCATGATGTTTAAATTTATGCAAATTAGGGGCAATTACAGTGTTAAAAGCTCTATATCTTCAAAAATATTATAGATAGACACAAAGTTTTAACTTACACATACAGGTTTGAGACACCTTGCTAATCCAATAGCATGTAAACAAAAGCTGGGGAATTTCAATATATGGTAAATTCACTGAATTTCCCAACAATCCAAATTCCACGGCTTCTGCTGTACTGCTTGTTATAAGCCTCCATGGTGCTAGGCAACCATTTTGCATTTATAATAAATTAGCTTGAACCTGTCTCGATCATAGGCAGCTTTCTAGCCATGCTGCTATGTGCATGGTTAGGAAGGTTTGGGTCTTGAGGCAAATTGGATTGGGGTGGGTGGGACTCCCAACAACTGTGTAAAGAGGTTCTCAGTAAAATACAGAGAATATCTTTCCGTTCACGCAAGAACAGACCTGGTACTGGTTTCCATTAAAAGGATCACAGGCACTGGACTTCTAGGCAGAATTAGAAAAGAAGATTTGCTGCACAAACCTATAAATTCAAGTTGGAATGGTACCGCCAGGTATAATTCTTTTGAAGTGATTCAAAAAGATTTAAGTTTTGTGTATTCATCTCATTTGCATAAATTCAAACCCTACAACTTTGGTTTATAGTTCATTGGATGCGGCTTTGTCACAAATCCATAAATTGAAGTTAGAATGACACTTCTATCTTTTATAGTTTTGAAGCTATTCATGCCATGGTAACTTACCTACCAATGGAATTGTGCATATTGTTTGGATTAGTCATTATATTTTTTAAATTATGCTGATGAGAGGCAATTAAATTGTTAAAAGCTCCATATCATCCAAACTATTGCAGATAGACACAAAATTTCAATGTGCATGTGTAAGATTGAGGCACCTGCCAATGCAATGGATAGAAAAGGAAAGTTGTGGAATATCAAATTATGCTAATTAGGGTCATTGAAAAATTTGTAAGTTGAATATGTCCAAAACTATCACAGATAGAGATGCCATTCCAACTTGAAATTATAGCTTTTTGGCAAAGCCACATATGACGAACCATGAACCAATGTTTTTTTTTTTTTTTTTTTTAATTTGTTCTTTATTGATTTTTCATACAAATTACATTACAATTATGGGCATGGAATGAAGAGAATTCAGACACCATATAGATACATTACAGCATGTGTGATTGACAAAATTTTACATATATTTTGGCAATCAAAGATCATGTAACAGAGTGTACATATATAAATTTAGCTACACCTGAATCTACAAAAGAACACAGACAGTCCTGTCAATGTATAAAATAATCTAATCAAACCGAGTTCACAATACTGGACCACCTGCTCACAAATAGTTCCTGTTTACCTTGACAGTATAAAATGTGTTCCTCAGTTACTATTTTATATTTCAAAAAATTCAAAAATGCTACAAATGAAATATTTTGTTTTTTACATAATTCTCGATGAATGAAAAATTTAGCCAACAGGAGACAGTTATTCAGAGAGTACTTACTTGGTGAAAAGAAATAACCAAAAATAACTAATTCTGCTGACAGTGATATTGTATTAAATGGATGAATGAGATTCCACCAATCTTGAAAACTAGTCCAAAATTCCTGAATTTTATGACAATCCCAAAAACGATGAATAATTGTGTCCTTATTGGCACAGTGATCAGTGACTCAGAATCCACTAAGCCCATCTTAAACAACCTTGAATTGTGCACCACGAAACCATGTAGCAGAGAAAATTGGAATGCTTGAATCTTACTTTCCACGGTGCTTTTATATGAAAGACTGAAAATTTTGTGCCATTCTGAAGATTCGAAATTTAACTTTTCTTGCCATGTATTTATACAAGTAGGTAAGTCATTCATGATAAAATCTATTAGACTCCAGTAAAACTCTTTGCAACCAATCTCACTGACTAATTTCAATTTACCTTTTATTCTAAAGATAGGAACATCTGATGGTCTTGTGTTTCTAATTCTATTGTTAGATAATATATGTTTCCAATGACCAGGTATTGACAGCCGCAATGCTAGATATTCCAAAAAATTTGTTCTTAAATTATATTTTCTATACAACTCATCTTCAGTTAGAAATGTCCCATCAGTATTAATGATATCACCAATGAATTTGATTCCCAGTCTGTACCAGTGTTTATAAAACACAGTTTTCTTCTCTATAATAATGAAAGGATTAAACCACAGAAATTCATTGCATATATCTTGAACAGTTATTGGTTCAAAAATACTTTGATAGTTCTTCCAGGCATCAAGTACGTCCATATAAAAGAGAGGTAAAGCTTTAAGATTGATTGTATGTATATGACACCTACTTAGAAATAAATCTTTAATCTCAATATCAGGCACAAAATGTTGTAACACAGCTTTCCATTTAGCGTTATTATCACTGAACAGACGTTTAACCCAATTCAGTTTAAGAGCTGCAACTTGAGTACGAAAATGTAATAATTTAAGTCCACCTTTCGGAATACTTTGATGCATAACTTTGTTTTTAACTTTAGGCACAGATTTTTTCCAAGTAAATTGGTAGATATTTGCTTGAACAGTTTTAAACACGTTTTCATTAACGTGTATTACCGAAGCTGGATAGAGTAATTTGGAAACTGCAAGACTTCTTAAAACTACATTTTTACCAATCAGGGACAGATCTCGTGTAGTCCATACTTTTAGGATTTCTTTAAAAGAATGTATCTTCCCATTAAAATTTGCTTGAGTCATGACTTCCTCCTCATCATCAAAAATAATACCGAGGGTAGTGAATGGCCCGTTGTGCCTGAAAACAGGTAAATCCCAGTCTTCATCAAATTTATGAACCCCTAACCAGCAGACAATTGTTTTCTCTAAATTACACTTTAATCCAGACCATCTTTTGAAGTCATCGAAAACAGTAAATAAGAGTTTAGCAGATTGCTGGTTTGCTACAAAACATGTTGTATCATCAGCCAGTTGACTGATTTTGACTTCACTGTCTCCAAATTTTAAAGCAGTAATATTTTCATTTGTTCTTATCATGATTGCTAAGGGTTCTACCGCAAGAATAAACAAAAATGGAGCGAGGGGACAACCCTGTCTGACACCCTTGAACAAAGGAAAGAACTCGGAAGTATTCCCATTATTGATTACACAACTCCATGAACCAATGTTGTAGGATTTCAGTTATGCAAATTAGGTGAATATGCAAAATTTAAGTCTTGAATAGCTTGAAAACTATTAAAGATAGAGGTGTCCTTCCAACTACAATTTAAAGGTTTGTGACATAGCTGCATCCAATGAAGCAAAAACCAAAGTTGTACAATTTTGATTTATGCATATGAGGTGAATACGCAAAATTTAAATCTTTTTGAATAACTTCAAAAGTATTATAGATAGAGGTACCATCCCAACTTCAATTTAAATTTTTGAAACATAGACGCATCCAGTGAAACAAAACGGCAATTGTTTTATTTCTACAAATTAGGTGAATACACAAAATCTAAAACTTGAATAACTTCAAACTATTACACATAGAGGTGCCATTCCAACTTCAATTTATAGGTTTATGACATAGCGCATCTTATGAACCATGAACCATGAACCAAAGTTGTAGAATTTTTTTTTTTTTACAAATTAGACAAATACACAAAATTGAAATCTTTAATAGCTTCAAAACTACTGTAGACAGTGGTGTAATTCAAACTTCAGGTTGTAAGTTTGTTACATTGCCACATTCAATAAACCAAGAACCAAAGTTGTAGCATTTGAATTTATACAAATTAGGCTAATACACAAAAATTTAATTATGTTGAAGAATGGCAAAGTGTAGCATTTCAAACCGTTCTCATGTTTAAGGCATCCAGACAGATTTGCTGTGAAGCGAATCTTCTATTTAGTTCCTCCTTACTTTCTTCTTTATGACCAAATTTGTCCCGAGTTTTTCTCAGACATTATT
>OZ026613.1:121050578-121075578 GCA_964020975.1 Hermodice carunculata | reverse complement strand
ATTTCAAAAACCACCAAACTTGTCATGGTGACTGACCTACCAGTGAAATTGTGTATATCGTTTGGAATAGTTTTTCTCAGACATTATTATTTCAAAAACCACCAAACTTGTCATGGTGACTGACCTACCAGTGAAATTGTGTATATCGTTTGGAATAGTCATGATGTTTAAAATCATGCACATTAGGGGATACTAAAATTTTAACAGCTCCATATCTCTGAAGTATTGCAGGTAGACACATCTCAATGTGCATATACAGGTTTGTGTCACCTGCCAATGTAATGGATAGTAATGAAAGTTGTAGAATTATAGATTATGCTGATCAAAGGCATCAAATGATTTAAAATTGAATATTTCCAAAACTATTATACATAGAGATGCCATTCCAACTTCAATTTATAGTGATAATGAATTTTTAAACTTATTTGGGTACAATTTGTTGGGAAACTGTCACGATGTTTCGACTCCCTTCTAGGAGTCTTGGTCACGTGATGATTTGTGGCGGGTATAAAACTGCCCAGGAAATAGATGGTTGTGCACGGCCGGTAAAGGAAGCCATCCTGATCTGACTAAAACAACCGTCGATGAACCAAGAACTAGGCCACCAATCTCGAATACCTTCAAAACTACTGTAGACAGTGTCATTGAAACTTCAGGTTATAAGTTTGTTACATAGCCACATCCAATAAACCAAGAACCAAAGTTGTATCATTTTTATTTATGCAAATTAGGGTAATACACAAAATTTACATCATGTTGAAGAATGGCAAAGTGTAGCATTTCAAACCGATCTCATTTTCAAGGCACCCACACAGATTTGCTGTGAAGCAAATAATCTTTTCTAGTGAATAGACTTTCCCCTTCAGAACTATTTTAACTGTTATGAGTTATATTGGAGGTATCTAATGGACATGTTTTCAAATCTGTAGCAATGGAAATTATGCAAATTAGCAGTTTTAAAAATTTAAATCTTTAATATCTTCGAAATTAATATAGATAGAAACATATGGTTATAAATGCTAGCTATTAGAAACTTTTCAAACTTTGGGATTTTTTAGTAGCACACGGACGGATTTGCTGTGAAGGAGATCTTCTTTTCTAGTTATTTTGTCATGTTCTTTTTTTTTCACATTTTGTAATGTCTTAGACTTAGAGCATACTGAATTGAAGTATTGAGCTACTTTCTTGCAAAGTGTTGTGATCAATAGAATTATTCTTATTCGTCTTTGGTAATGCTACACTTATTTCATTTTCTCTTTTGGTCTTTTTCACTCTTTAATATAGAATTGACGCACAGTTTATGAATTGAAGTATAGATCTACTTATTGTAAAGTGTTTACAAGTTAAACAACATATATCTTTGCCCTACCCTCCACTTCAACTCAATACCAAGTTCTTCCTCGACACCAGCCCCGCCATGCTGCAGTCATTACGTTCACTTCAAATTCATGCACTGGTTTAAAAAAAATCATTGTTTTAATCTGTGATTGTACACATGAAATGACATACATTATTAGTGTCTGCCTGAAGGCTGAAATGAAGAAATAGGTCCCGTTTCAAAACGACTCGTTATTGATAGTGCGCCATCTAGTAGTGACTGGTTGCGAACTTCACTATCTGACGTAATTCCCTGCTTTCTAGTGATTGGTCAAATCTGCCACACCTCCAGAATTGACCGAATTCTGTGCGTCCCCCGCAAGTTCACTTTGCAAGAAAGCCTTTGG
Organism: Hermodice carunculata; assembly: GCA_964020975.1. NCBI lineage: Eukaryota > Metazoa > Annelida > Polychaeta > Eunicida > Amphinomidae > Hermodice > Hermodice carunculata. Next base: position 121,073,854 of record OZ026613.1, on the reverse strand, counting down.
AAAGCGACGTGATTGTCAAATTATTTGAAGTGGTGTATCCTGGTTCTACGTATTTCAAGGAAACAGGGAGCCCATACTGAGCACGATGTTGCGACTCATTACAACAAATTTAGTGAAAAATGCGGGAAAAGGTTCGACACAAAATGGTCTGGCGACTTGTGTGACACGGTCAGTCTTGAAGGACACGGTGACCAATGGTGTAAACAAAAATGCCGCTGTGCTTGCCATTTCTTCAAGAAACCAGTCAGCAGCAGCAGCAGGGGACCAAGATGACCCGAATTTCTTCGAAATGGTAGAAACTTTCTTTGATAAAGCAGCTGCATTAGTAGAAGAACGATTAGTGGATGAAATAAAGGGTCGGTCCGCAGTTGAAGAGAAGCGAAAGCGAGTTCGAGGTATTTTGAGGTTAATCAAGCCATGTAACCATGTACTGGCACTCACATTCCCCATTCGCAGGGATAACGGAGAATTTGAAATAATCCATGGCTGGAGAGCACAACACAGTCAACACAGAACACCATGTAAAGGAGGTAGGTTTCGAGCTGTCTGCGTGGAGTAGACTACGGTAGTAAGGGCAAGGTCAAGGTGACACTGGTCATAGGGCTGGGCAGCAAACTGATCTGCACCTCTTCCCCATAGTAGCAGCCAGCTTTGCCTTTGGCTGGTATCATTCAATACGAACAGGGAAGTATGGCAAGCCAAAACCTGCAAATATTCACAAATAGACTTATATGTACAGTGGTACCTGCTGTATGCAACCACAGCTGCATTGCTTTTTGTGGTCACTAGCCTGGGACATAGAAGTCAATTTCTTTCTAAAATTTACATGTGGTGACAGGTCACCTGCTGTATGTGGCAACTTTTTCTTGGCTGAAGCCAGTGAAGGGGTGGCCACATACAGCAGGTGCCACTGTATTTCTAATACAGATATTTGTATTTCCAATTCAAATATCTGAATTTGGAATAGAGATAAATGTATTTCTAATTCAGATATCTGAATTAGTCTTAGACTAAGTCCCTGTTAATACAGATATCTGGATTAAAATTACATGTATCTGTATTAGAAATGTAGATATCTGTATTTAAATGCAGGTATCTGCATTTAGAAATATATAGATATCTCTATTTATTTGTGAATGTTTGCAGCTTTGGCTTGCCATGGGGGATGTTCCCAAGCAAGCAACTTTGTATAAAATTAGATGACATAGTCATCTTTTCCAAATGGACACAGAGGCCACTATGAAAAGGGTAAAACTCCATTTAAGGGGTACAACTCTCGAAAATACTCCAAATATTAGTGCAAAAATATGTGTCAAAAAATGACCAAGTCTAGATTTGATGTCCTCATCCAAGGGGAAATGTGAATACATTTATAAACAATCACAAAGATGTGGCTTGCTTGAGAAATGCAGATTGCATATTGAGTTCATGTTGGCACAGAAGGTTCCTACTTAATATCTTCTCGGGCTATAACGAATACGCCAAGTGGCGAATGTGATGTATGTCATGGGTATGGGGTCACAAATACAGTACTAGCAGGCAGACCATGGACTGGTTGACAACATGCACCATTAAAATATAAAAGAAAAAAACAGCATGCATCATTTGCCTGCAACAGAGATGCCATTTTTCAGAATTTTACTTGAATTCATGTAATTTGCCATTTTTTTAACTAAAAAAATCACCTCAAATTTGAAAAGGAGGGTGGGTAAATAGGTTTCAGGTAAAATCTGTGCAAGTGAGTGGCATATCTGCTGCAATATCCTTTGGTGAAGCTGATCCTGCTATATGCTTTACTGAAAGAAGAAACACAATAGCCTTGACAAAAATACAAGGTATTTTTAAACAATACACATATTATAATTCATCATGGTAAGTGTATGGTCATGTTTAACTTGCAGACCTGTGCAGTGAAAGCAGGTAAAAAGTCATATAGCTGTACATAGCACGCAAGCAAAAAACATGAATAAATGGCAAGAGCACGTAAAGCAATCACTCCATTCACCTGCAATCAGTGCAGGCCAGTTGTTTGTACTATCAGTACATTTACTCAACAAAAATCATTCAAGTTTTCCCAAAATTCCAGATATCAAGTCTAAATTATGATAAAAAATAAACTTGCATGTGAAACTGAACTTTGCCTCGCTACGGCCAAGTTCGAAGGTCGTCATGCAGTGAATCAATGGTACTTTCACTTTCATGTCCCATGTTTCTGCAAACGCACCGGTCTGCAACTTGCTTCACATCCATCCGCATGAATAATTACCAGATTTTTTTTATTTATTGCTCACATGATCAGACTGTGTCATTTAAAATCCATCCATCGGATATCATGACTTCAGCACTATACGCTGCAGTCATGATATCCGATGTCAGTCATAGAATCTATACAATCACTGGATGGGTGGTATTTAAGTGTATAATGTCCCGCACATTCTATATTTGCGTAAACAGCAACTCTAATGATGTTATGCGCCATGACATCACCCGCGTTACAAGGGTGAATGCACAAAAAAAAAAAGCATGACCCGACAGGAGAGTAGTGCAGGCCTATTTCTTCATAAAGGGGAGGTGGGCTCTTCTCACACAAAGTTATGAACCAGGAATTGTATGATTTGGGTACTGATTTGATATGTAGCATCTTGCATAATCCCAGGAAAAGCTGTATTGTCTTTTTTGTCTGATTATGGTAGATACATTTTAGGATACAAAGATCATTCCATGGCTAAATTAGTCTCCTGCCCTGTACAGTTCCCCATGAGCTATATCCTTGTTCGGGTCTTGGAAGTATACAGGTTCTCAGGGGAACTGTACTGGGTAGGATACTGATTTAGCCATGGGATAACCTCCAATTATCCATTTTTCCAAGTTTCATGACGCTTAAAAACCAGCAACTGTGAGCGGTAAAATTATCTTGATTGCTGTACCTGTAATTAATGTGCACCAGGGCTTTATGGGGCTCTAATCAGCTAAATGTATGCCTTAATTGCGAGGAATTATGGTATCTTTTACCTTGTAGTTTGGAAACGAAAAGTGTTTCCAGACGGCTGATTTACATTTTGCAGGCAGTGGTGTTAAATGATACTGCAAATCGCAAACAATCAAAATATGTTGTACTTTAATTATTCTGCTTTCTTACATGAACATATTTAATTAATTGCTGATACATCTATAAAGAAGCAAGGTTAGTTCATAGGAGAATACAGTCCATATTTGGTTTTGATAGTGATGATTAATGAATACAATTCATGGCCCAACAAAATACAGAATTTTCAAAATGAATTATTACAGCCCTAGTATCCCCCTAGTTTATGCTCTGCAGACCTTAGGTGGCGGAGTTACGTATCTCTTCATCTGTAATCTTTTGTTTGTGAACATGATACAGTCCACAATTTTGAAGTTAGATCCATACAAGTTGCAGGACATGGCGGGTACAGTGGCACCTGCTTTGTAAGACCACCCTTATTGCCAGACATAAGTGGTCATATGACAGGTGGTCTTTCACTACAGGTAAGCTAGCAAAGAAATTAAATGCCAGTGTCTTGACATGGTGGTCTTAAAAAACTAGTGCGTTCTTTCACGAGAGGTGATCTTTAGAGCAGGTGCCACTGTATATGAAAATCTAGGTTGAGTTCCAATATTGGTGGTGCCATGTACAGCATTATGTAGCTTTTTTTTTTTTATCACATAGTGATAAAAAAAAGCTGATAAAGGTTCTGTGATCGTAATACAGAACACGTCTGATTACATTGCAGAAGCACACCAACTTTTATCAAACTGCAATCACTCTGAGAAAGTTGGGGTCAATTTGACTCATTCTCACAACATGTGCATTAAGAGTGACATGCTAGAAAATCATAGCATCAATCCTAAATTACACAAATATTTGTTTATTCAGGAACCCTGAGTGCCCTGTCTGTACTTGTTGCCAAAAATCCACAAAGGGGTCCTACCACCACCAGGACGCCCTATTATGAGTGCCCAACTGAAAGAATATCTGCATATGTAGATTTCTTTCTAAAACCTTTGGTGAAAAACATCCATAGCTACATTAAAGACACCACAGACTTCATAAACAAAATTGAAACTCTGAACCCATTACCAGAGAACACCCTCCTGGTAACTTTGGATGTACAATCTTTGTACACAAACATTCCCACAAATGAAGCCCTGCGAAGTGCTGCTAGAGCCCTGATCCACAACAGGAACCCTACAGATAAGCCTAGCACACATGAATTAATCAATCTACTTAGATTGGTTCTTACATGTAACAATTTAGAATTTAATGGCGACCACTACCTCCAAATCAGCGGCACTGCTATGGGAACCAAAGTGGCTCCATCTTTTGCCAATTTGTTTATGGCCGATTTAGAAGAGAATCATCTACTCAAACACCCTCTCCAGCCACTTGTGCGGTTCAGGTTCATAGACGATATTTTGGGTATATGGACATACGGAGAGACTTGTCTTGAGGAATTTATTACACATTTAAATTCCTGTCATGAAACTATCCAGTTCACAGCACATTCTTCTCCCTCTGAGATAAACTTTCTCGACACCACAGTCAAGATCGACGCCAATCGGAGAGCATACACTACCCTATACGTAAAACCTACAGATACACATACGTATCTTCACTATAGGTCTGCCCACCCTAAACATTCCATCAAAGGGGGACCGTATAGCCAGCTACTTAGTGTAAAATGGATTTGCTCAAAACCAGATGATTTTGACACCAATGCCAACAAAATTCTCCAGTATTATGAGACAAGAGATTACCCAACAGATCTCTTGAGAGAAGCAAGAGCGAAAGTTGACCTATTAGATAGAGCCACACTTTTGGCTCCTCAACCAATCACAAGTGATTCCAATGAAGAAAACTTTTTCTTGATCACCATGTTTAATCCAGCACTGCCCCCCTTGAGACAGATCATCCAAAACAATTGGAGGATCCTGGAACCTTCCTGGTACTGGGAAATTTTACAGAACAAAGAGACAGTGTTTGGATTCAGAGGTACAGAAAACATCCAAGATGTACTGGTCCACTCCAGGACCAGATACCGCGATACACCTGATTCTCTTCCAGCCATCTCAGGCTCAAAACATTGCAATGTTTGTGACAGAGCAAACTGACTATACTACACCCACCTCTCCAACTCAGGAGTGGTCAAGAGCACCCAGACAGGTAGGGCTTACTCAGCCCCACAAAGAGGATGTTGTGAGAGCTCCAACCTCATTTATCTCCTCACATGCACACGATGTAGCAAACAAAACACCCCCTTAGGGACCGTCTCCGTGAGCACTTCCGTTACATCAGTAACAAAATCACGGACTGACCTCTTGGTAGACATTTTAGCAGAAATGATCACAATGGACTAACCATTCAAGTCCAGATTCTTGAGTTCATCCGCACCCCTCCCAATCTAGAATGCAGCAGGCTGTTGCGACTAGAGCTCTAGAAAAACACTGGATGCACCAACTACGTTCCTTGGAGCCCTTCGGTCTGAATATCATGGGGAAGTGAGCACACTTCCTCTGTAAAATGCTAAATTTTGTTTGTCGTTGCACATTTTCCCTTGATATTGGACCTTAGAATCTCCTCTAGTCATACACAGGTATGAGACAATGAGAATAACTAAACACTATGGCCTAGAAACTGTTTTAATAACATTTCTAACCATTGTGGAATCACCCATATTAGGTCCCACATATATAGCTCTGTGTACCTCAAGTCATCGAGGCCCTTGCTCCGGCTCATTTTGCTCATTATGTAGCTTATAGTTCAAAATGTGAAAATATTGTGACCAGTTTGGCATCCTTTATTTTTCATGGATCTTCATGAAATTTTAATAGCAGGGTTGTGGAGAAAGTAAAAATATCAGTTGCAAATGATTATGTTGGCACCTCCTGTACTTTACAGAAAGTATAAGTTAAAATGCCTTCGAAGGTATAATATCAGTTATAGTGGGGTCGAGCCAGTGACAGCTGAGTGACATGGCAAGGTAGATAGTCCTGATGAACATGGTGAAAGTGTGGGGAAACCATCCAAGGGAAATGCAGGCCTGAAGTGGATCGTTTTGCAGAATCACTGGTTCTACCCCAGTATGACAATTTTATCTCTGGATGGTTCTTTGCTGCACACTGGTTTGAATGTGCTGTCTGGTGTTGCCTTCAGTCATTTTGTAAGTATTTTATTGTCTGTGAATGATGCAAAGCCCTTCACTTCACATTGACTGTCTTGGCAGTCTTGCCTCCACAAGTGAAATGATTCTGTACAATATTCCGTGTCATCTGCATTGAATGCAAAATGCGCAAAAAAGCTTGAAAATGACATCACGAAGAATACGCCAGGGGGTTGCTTGGTGCTACAGAAAAATAGACCCTGGTAAAGCCAGTGCTGCAGTTCTTAAAGATATTGTAGGGCTCTACAACTTGCATATTCCCTTGCATGGACTAGTCAAATTCCACTTGGGGCAAGGTAAAATCTTAAGCTGCAAATCCTGGGGGCAACCAGAAATTTTTGTTTTTGAGATGAGATTTATTCCAGGGGTTGACCAGCCAATAAGATTCCTTTGTTTTACATCATCTGGAGATAAAAAAAATTCCATATCTCCAAAAAAAAAAAAAACAACCCAATTTAAATTGAAATGCTAAATTCATAGCACATGTATAGATCATGGCCAATGACAATATGTCATGTAATATCAGTGACTTTTCACGACCTGTTTTTTACTCCTAAGCCTTCTAGGCCAGAGGGGTATTGTCGTCATCTATATGCGCCCGTCCATCCATGCCTTCTTAAAATTTTTATGAAAGAGGGCCATTGAGACCTCTGCTTCAGGTGCCTATTGAAAAGTAGCTCCCCTATTTAGGTCACAATACTACGTAAAGAAAAAGATGGCGTTAACACAATATCTAACAAATATTGAACGTAGTTTCATCAATTATTATGACAGTTAGTCCTAAGGATGCCTCACAAGCCTATAAAAAACTAGGTCACTGGGTCACATACTTAGGTCACAGTGCTGCATTGAAGAAAAATGGCCTTGCCATGATATCTCTGCTCATTGCATTTGCACGGAAGCTTTGTCATTAGGTGAAACAGCAATAACCTTGACCTGCCCAAGGGTATTGTCGTCACCCATGCATTTTTTATCTGTCTGTCATGGCCGAGGGGTTTTCGGTCACTAATCGGCTTGTAGTTATAGGTCACCTTGCCTGTAAATTTGAAATTTCAGGTCATTTTGTAATGGCAAGGTGTAGCTTGCACATCAATGGCATTTGAAGAGAATTGAGCCTCCAGATCAAAATTGTGGTTGAGCATTAAGTACATGGTACATAAAAGTCTACTTGGTGACCTGTGTTTTAGGTTATGGTGACCCAATGATTGTGTGACCTGCACCAATTTTTCAAGGTCATTAGGCACTTAAGGAAAAGACATTTAATTGAATATCTTGATGAAGTATAAGGCAAATGATACCAAATGTACCACAAATGTTTATCATGTGGAAGTTTGATATTACATGATGTGGATAACCTTTTGATTGTTTTCTCAAGGTAAGGGAGGGAATTACTGTCAGGAAATAATTTTTGGTGATGGTCATAGGATTAGATGTCAGCAAAGCATAAAGGCCCATGGTTCTCTTGTTGATAATTATAAGAGATTTTTTAAATTTATTTTCAGTAATTAGAACAAAGACACTACATGTACATGAATGCAGAGCCTCCTTGACCAGAAGAAAAAAAACTATGTTTTAAAAGGGGCATGGTTTTACTGGGATGCACCTGGGCAGGGTTTGACCAGGAATTCAGCTTTCCATGAGGGGAGTTGGAGTTGGATCACATGTGCAATAAAACAGTCATTGTTTACTTTCACAATGTCATCACCATTCAACCCAGTTCTGCTGGTGCAATGCACTTTGAATCTTCCATGACCTATTTTGGCAAAATTATGTTTTCATATGATATGTGTTGATTCAATCTGGCCCCCCCCCCCCCAAAAAAAAATGTTAAAGAAGGAATCACTCAGGCTGAAGTCAAATTCCACTTGGGGCAAATTAAAATCTTGAGTTACAAACACTGGGGGCAACCAGAAATTTTTGTTGTTGAAATGAGATTTATAACTTGAACTTATGCAAATTTTTTATGTGTGATCGCGAAAACCCCCATCCTACTGTCAGCATAAGCACTAAAGCTGGTGAGCCATTGGTTAACTATCTATGATGGCCTGGGGAAGTCAAATAAGATGTTGGAAAACATTTAATTGTCAAAGAGTACATTGGAATTATTTAATTGAGGGGTCAAGTTTTTTTTCAGTCAAAGTATACCATTGCTCCATTCATCACATGGAAGAAAATGGCTGCTTCAAAACAAGGAGAAGTAAATTTACCCAGGGTCAAGTAGGTTTTGGGGGAAAAATCTTGTCTTGACGATCACGAGTGACACAGCAAAAAAAGGATAAGGGCCTGAAATGTGCATCAATGTGAAGAATGCTTGGTTAGCGACAATGCAGAAAATGTGAGTCAAGCATGTCCTGCCTATGAAGCTGTACACATAAACGTCACAGTCACTGTATGCAGACAGAAATTGTTTGTACTTTACAAGTAATAACTCCTGTAACATAAGGAGCCATAGTTTTTTTGTTTGTTTGTTTTTTTTCATTTATGACAATCTTCAAAATGTGTTTTCAGATAAAAACATTTTTCCTATCTACCACCAACCTACCCTCACTAAGAAATGAAAGTTATAAAAAGTGTAACTTGGTCTTGGATTAAAGGTGTCATTATAAAAATGAAGTCTGTCTCTGTTGTTGTCATTGGCATGTAACAGCGCGGTTGGTGGTAGGCATTTTTCATGACGTCGCGATAGCGACGTCATGAAAAAAATGCATACCAACAACCGCGCTGTTACATGCCAATGACAACAACAGAGACAAACTTCATTTTTTATATTTATATTCATATTAACATTAATACTACAATTAAATTTGTCATGAATATTTGTGCGTAAAAGTTTTGATAGCCACTGCCAGGACCTTTGTTTTATTAGTGGGAGGAGCTATGGGTGTGACCAGCAGCTTGTTACGTAGCAAAGTAGGCACTGGCACGTGCCGTGCTGTACAGGATGTTACCATCGGCTGATGAAAACAAAATTTGTCCCTATTCTTTCAATGCTAATAAAAACTCCGAATGTAAATATATACTTTTTGACTCTCATGTAAAGGTTTAATTTCTGTCTATGATTACCATCTTGTACCCTAAAAAGTATATTTTCTGAAAGAAAACATAACATCAAGTTTCATTCTGGTACTCAATATACAGTTTTAGTATTATTATTGATGTAATTAGATGTTAATTAAAATTCTTAAATTTTGCATGAAAGGTCGTGGTATGCTATAGATTTTAATACTCCCCATCCAGTAATTGTGTGGATTCTATGACTGACATCAGATATCATGACTGAAGCATGTATAGAGCTGAGGACGGAGGACCATAAGATATGCTCAGCTGACTGACAAGTCAGCTGAGTGAACAATTGAATAGATGTTTTTTGAAGTCTGTATAATAAAATCATCAAATTTACACAACAAAATTGTTTCTGCAGCAATACGCTGTTTGGTTGACTGGAAATGAGCATACAGTTTAAACTCATTATTGTGTAATTTAGTTTTACATGTTTGTATGACCGTGACCCAGATACTTGATGCAGTGGCCTACTTTTGCTTCATGACATACTTCTAGGTGAACATATATGTGTGTGTAAAGTTTCATAAAACTAAGTTAAATAGTAAAGGAAGTAGAGACCGGAGACGATTATACAAGGATATGTCTTTGTGACCCAGTTACTTGACCTGGTGACCTACTTTTGGTACATGACATACCCTTACATGTAAATGCATTTGTGTGTAAAGTTTCCATGATCTACCGGTAAGCAGAGGTTCCAAAACTCCGAAAACCGAATTTTCGGGAGATATCACTAAATTTAACTAATTTCTTTGAAGTATCGTAATCTCCCAAATTTTGGGAAAAAAAACTTCCTTAATTAACAATTTTTTCTTTTACCACAATTTGGGTACCTGGCAGCTAATGCATATCGCATGCATTCCTATTCATTACTGTGGGAGTCAATAGGGCAATGGGCACCAGTTTCCTGTTATTGAAAAATTAAACTACACACAATGCTGAAATAACTTCTTGAAGGCTGGAGTGTTTTGGGCTATGGCTCTGCCAAATTGTTGTTGCGTGTGTATGACTATGAGCCATTTGTCACAGACAGGCTACATTGCAGATCATGTTGCTTGAGTATGACTATGAGCTAAACGTCATAGACAGGCTACATTGCAGATCATGTTGCATGTGTATGACTATGAGCCATAGGTCATAGACAGGCTACATTGCAGATCATTTTGCATGTGTATGACTATGAGCCAAACGTCATAGACAGGCTACATTGAAGATCATTTTGCATGTGTATGACTATAAGCCAAACGTCATAGACAGGCTACATTGAAGATCATTTTGCATGTGTATGACTATAAGCCAAACGTCATAGACAGGCTACATTGAAGATCATTTTGCATGTGTATGACTATAAGCCAAACGTCATAGACAGGCTACATTGAAGATCATTTTGCATGTGTATGACTATGAGCCATAGGTCATAGACAGGCTACATTGCAGATTATGTTGCTTGTATCTTGCAGGTATTCGGTTTAGTGATGATGTCAATGTGGATGAAGTAAAAGCCCTGGCATCCCTTATGACATACAAGTGTGCTGTGGTGGATGTACCATTTGGAGGAGCCAAGGCCGGTGTCAAGATAAATCCCAGGGATTATTCAGATAATGAATTGGAAAAAATTACCCGCAGATTTACTGTTGAACTCGCCAAGAAGGGATTTATTGGTGAATAGTCAATATAGAGTAAATCCAGCAAAATGTGTTTCTCTGCCTACTGTAAATTTTATTTTATCTGTCTGTCTATCTATCTATCTATCTATCTATCTATCTATCTATCTATCTATCTATCTATCTATCTATCTATCTATCTATCTATCTATCTATCTATCTATCTATCTATCTCTATCTATCTATTTATTTTTTAATTTACCGTGGTGTACACTTTATATTTTGGCTTTCTGACACAGTAATATCTTTTAGTGTGAAATGTAAAAATATGTGTCCAAGTGAAATTGAAGCTTGAAATGTGAACCAATGTATATGTGGGATGTCTGTACTGTTGTGTACAGATCTTTTAACATTTTATACATTTTTGTCAAATATATTTTATGTTCAAAATGAGTGGGACTCTAACCTGCAACTTTTGGCACCAGTGGCCTAGTTGTAAATGGGAAACAGACATATCCACTCGACCAAATCCCCATTCTTAAAAAAGAATGGTTTGATGGAGGTAGTTATGTGCGAGTGCCTTATCAACACGGTTATGCAGTATAAGTACTGAGTCAGCATTTATTTCCAGAATCGGGGACTTTAATCCACCAGCATTAAGGAAATGCCGAAAATATGTATTTTATGTTCGGAACGAGGGGGACTCGAGCCTGCTACTTTTGGCACCAGTTGCCTAGCTGAAAATGGGAAACGTACATATCCACTCGACCAAATCCCCATTCTTAAAAAGAATATGTCATTGGCACCTGTATTCTATACCTGTATGCACCTTTCATATATACCAAACTTGAGGAAAGTCAAATGGTAGTGAGTGTGACTGGGTTGTGGTTGCTGTTCATCAAGGTCATCATCTTTGTACTTTCAGGGCCAGGTATAGATGTGCCAGCCCCTGACATGGGCACAGGAGAGAGAGAAATGAGTTGGATTGCAGACACATTTGCTCAGACTCTAGGTGAGTGAAATGTAGGCCGGTCTATTCCTCAAGCCCTCTTTGAACAGATTCTTTATCATTGATCTAATCCTCTCATTAACAAACTTAGTCACTGCCTAAGGGGAGCTAGCTGCACAGTTTGGGCTTGGTACCTTCTGATGCCCACAATCCTGAACCTGTACACAATAGTACAGGCATAGGCTTCCAACTGTCAAATGCTGTTTTAAAAGCTACTTGTAGACAGTGTTAATTATACATGGAGTATCCAAGCACCAAATTGAGTAGTTCTTGTGTGAAAATAAATGTACAGTTAGAAAAAAATTCAAGTGTTTAACAATTACAGCAAATAAATGGCATCAGTTACAGTTTCAGTATTTTTGTATTCCAAGGGGGACTGTGTTAGTGTAACAGTGCAAGTGGAATAAACATTACAGCACGGCCTCCTCTGTGACAACTCCACTTTGGTGCGTCCAGATGTTATCACATAAAACAGTTGGTTACCCAAGAGAGGTGAAATAACAATGAAAAGATAGCAATATGGACCTGAAAAATAGTCCGAAAAGACAAGGTGGTCTCCCAATGGGGGGGGGGGGGGGGGGGGGGGCAAAAACTGTAGGCGGACTATGTAAGACATATCTAAATATAAATTTGTGTTGTAAAAACAGCACATTATTTCACTGTTTATTTTCTTTAATAAATACATTGGCTTGCAGGTATGTCACTGTGGCAGGGTTAATCAAGTATACCAGGTTCATCAATGTGTGCATGTCATATCAGTATAGGTACAGTATATTTGCTCACTGATACAGTGACAGTTGGTTTTGTTTGCTAATCAAGCTGGAATGTAACATATTGGTAGCTGTCAGTTTAAAGATAAATGACAATGATCTTGACATGTTCCATGTTAAAGACCCACATCCCCATATGCTGACACTTGGTGCATGTAGCTGGTCCGTCTGTGGGTCCAGTCGTCCTTACCTGATCCATGAGTGAAGCTGTGATGGTACAGGTCATGAATGGTCATTGGTGTAACGTGTTGCACCAGTTCATTATTTTTGTAGAGATGTTACTCTTGTCACCTTGCCCTTGTTGTGCTCAATGACTGATGTTTGAGCAGAACTATATGAAGAGCATCTCATGGTCTGTGGCCATAGCTGCAAAGGATTTTAATCTGAAACAAAACTTAATCCTACCATGTAAAGTAAGTTGCTTGATCTTGGATGAGTCATTTGTAGGCTCAATATTGATGGATCCCTCTTTACATTGGATGTCTGTTTCCTAAAATTTCACATACAAAATGATGTCTGTAGCATCCTCCTCCATTTTCCCATTGTGTTTAATTGGGTATTTGCTCCCAAAGTTGGTATTACGCCCGAGTCCTCTGTGAACGGTGCTCTACTGATACAGTTGTAAACATTTTCCTTTATTTTACAGAATTTGCATAATTTGTACATGTGTAGGTGCATGTCATTTGCTGTTGTCTACTGGCCTGGAAAATGAAGATACCCGAGGGGTCTACAATTCGTTTTATCTGTTGCAGTCCTCAGGGCTAGTAGTTTTGGCATTTTACGTGCCCTCCATTCAAACTTGTACTTTTGTACAAATCTCATTCAAAAAGTTTACCAGAATTCCTGGTTGCCCCAGATCTAGTTTTTTGGATTTTAATTTGCTCAGATTGTAATTTGACATGTCCTAGGCTGGAAGGCATGCATATTGTAGAGTCGTGGACAGTTTTAAAAGAGATTGTTGAGCATTTTTACATGTTTCAAGAGCTTGGCGGGGGGGGGGGGGGGGGAGAGACAAGGAGACCATGCAGCAATCAATGCACTGTTTAAGCTACAATGAGATAGAATCCGCACAAGTGACATGTAACCAAATCAAACTGTTGTACTCATTGCTTTTAGCAATTACAAAGACCGTGTGTGTGTGTGTAAGTATATTAATTGATTGCTGTAGTAGGCCAATGTGTGTTGTCTGTAGTATGTAGCTATGTAAAGGGGTCCACTGTGGAGACCTTCATTGGTTCCTATGTTGGTGTACAAACATTGTACATCTTAAGTTACGGTAAAGTGGGTGTGGCTTCAGTTTTTATGTTGAAGTCTGTGAATGAAGCTAGGGATCCTTTCCCTATCAGTTTGAGAAAAGAATCTAGCAAGGCTGAGATTCTTTCATGCAGGACATTCCATTGCTCTCTGTATGGGGAGCATTCCAGGTGGTTAGACCCCTTTGTGTAATGTGAGAGGAAAGTACTTGATGGGAACCTAGATTCTACTGTGCATTAGCTATACAAAAAATAATAATTTGTATGCTTGTCTTGTCAACAATTCCTTTCATGGTAAACCAGACTCTTGTAATTGTGGACGGGCGTAAGATTGCATTTGAACCTTTTTCTTGTGATTTATATTTGACAGGGAGTTTGGGCTGTTATGTAATTAGTTTTGTTTTGCATTACTACAGTGGAGCCTTTGTTTACTTTTTATTCACTGTGTCTGGATTGGTTCTTAGTTCTTTGAGTAAGGCACTTTTTTCCAGAGAGAGATTGTCAGTCTGGCTCAGGAATTTTTGGTTTTGATTTTGTCAAATCATGTTTGATTGACCTACGAAGTGCCTCTAGGATGGGATAAAGGTAGTTTCACGTCTGTTGGCATGAATCTGCCAGGCATTTTGAAGTTAGATGCTGAAGTGTCAGGTTGGGAAGTGGAATTGTCCGTGTCTTTTGAAGTGTTTCAGAAGGTGTCCACATCTCTTGAAGTCTTTGATTCTTCCCTGAATTATGGAAGAATCATTTTACTTTTAGAGTTTTTAGAAATATTTCAAAATCACCAGGCAAAATCTGGCTTTCTTCCCTACTAGTGTTGTGGTTGTTTGGCCTTGCATTGTGGTAAGTCACTATACTTGTTAGTCTCAATGAGCACTGGTGTTTGATTATTGGTTCTTGTGCATCTGTGCTGTTTCTGGTGGTTTCTGTTGTTGGACTTGGCAAATTGGAGCAACTGCCCGGCATGATGACGATATGACTATAAGGAAGATCATTTCTATGACATGAAAGTCTGTTGCCATTTATCCCTGTCCAGTCCCTGAGCCCAGTCAATGTTGGGAGATCTTGGTGAAGGTCAGTAAACAGTCAAATTTAGGCTCATTGTACTTGTAAACTTGCTGAGTCACCATCACTGGGAGTGTGCCCATAGATTTTGTGTTGTTCATTCTGGATCTGCCTCTGCCCACTCAGGCTCTCAGTCCATGCATACAGAGACAACATGAGTTTGTGTGATGGTAACAAGTAGTTGCCAGGGACTGCCATGTTCTGCTGCAGTAGGTGCTAGGGACTGCTGTGTTCTGCTGCAGTTTGTCTAGTTTCAAAGCGTCAAGGAATGTTGTCTAGGTACACATGAAGTAAGTCTGAGCTTTGAATGGCCAGTAGGTCTTGAGATACAGTGTTCAGAGAGAAGTGGTGGATGGATAGATAGATGTCTTGCATTTTCTTCAATCATCTTTTTGGTATTTTAGTAGTCCTGTTTTGGAAACTTGTAACTGTCATTACAACAACCTGTACCAGTCATGGATCCTGGCTTGCAATGTGCTCGACTTGAATCTAGACAGATTTAAAAAGAGGTTAATGGTTTCAACTCATGAGATAGTCTTAACAGAATTTGATAAGTTACAATTTGTCTCATTGTCTTGGTTACTTTTGCAATATACATGAGCTGAAAATATATGTTCTCAACCCAGGTTCTGACCCCCACAAAATCTGATTACTAGAAATACTGCTGTGGACCTATGAATGCTAACTATTGCAGGACAACATTTGTGAGGTTGTAAGCTGTGGAGGGTACCAAAAAGTTGACAAACCATGTGCATGGTTAATGACATGGTTGCCATCCAGGCCAGCATGAAGCCAGTCACATTATACAATTATAGTCTTGGGATGAGGTCTATACATGGGTCCTCACCAATAGACACTGCGGCTGAAGACAGAGGTGTATATTGGTGTGGCCTGGTCAATAGACTCATGTAGAGGCTGAATTCAAAGACTATAACTGTTTTGTCATATGCATCTGTACAAGTATTAGTGTCAAAGATTCAAAATCAATATAGCAGACTGATCCTTACCAAATTATCCAAAAGAGCTCATCTGTCTTGTATCCAGGTGGGCGCTACCCCAAAGTGTATCTAATACTGGAATGTGATTGGCTCAAAGTTGCTGATGACACATCACTTCACGCTTGTATAGTTCAAGACGTCTGGACTGGCCACACGCGAGGTTTAGACCGTGTCCAGTGACTTTGAGACAGCAAGAACAGTGGATCCACATGTTTATAGCATGACATGTGATGGTGCCTTGACCAATTGGAGGAATAGAAATAGTCTACTTATATGACAAAACAGTAGATTGCTTGGTTGTTACCTTGTCAAAGAATGGTATGGACTGTAGCTTGACCAGTTAATGAATGATCGTTTTGGCAGGGTTCATGTTTTCATGATAAAGACTTCCTTGGGCTATCTTGTAACTTGAAATGATTATTGAGTGCCTCAGGTCAATGAATGGTCAATGTGGGAGGGTTCATGTTTTTATGATAAAGGCTTCCTTGGGCTATCTTGTAAATTTAAATGATTATTGAGTGCCATGGATTGTGTGCATAACATTAAAAGCCACAGTGTTTGTCTTCAGTTTTGACTAGTTTGGTGCATAGTGATCCCTTTGTTGAGGGAGTCATGCCAAAGACCACCTGCTTTATAAAACCACAGAGACCTGTATATGTGTCCGCCAGTGTTCACATTTTCATGTTATGTGATTTGCATTTGGAGACCAGCTGCTTTGTACGGTCACTTTTGCACATGGCCTAAGGATGATCTGTCAAAGCAGGGATCACTTGACGTGCCCAATGTCATGAACGCCCTGCAATGTTCATGAATACCCTGCAATGTTCATGGAAGACTAACATCTGAAACTGTACATCAGGCTGGCAAGAAAATGTCAAATCTTCAAAGAAAAATCCAAACATTTGGACCACAGTTGTGAAATTTAGTATTTTCTGACCAGTTTAAGTGCACACAATACAGTGCTGCCACTTTAAACTTTTTTAAAAGTATGATGCTTTATTTTCACTGTTTTACTTTTTTATACTTGTTTATGCCTTTTTTTTCAAAAAATACTTTTTTATACTTTTTTGGACAAATTTTTGAACTTTTCATAGGAATTCAGTTCGATATTAAGAGTAGTGTTTTAAGCATTCTCACAGCCTGTCTGAGTGTCTTGTTAACAGGAATGATGAACCGGCTTCCCACTGAGTGACAGCCATGGGGGCATGTTTTGGTGTCAGTCAGCATGAGGATGTGAACCATGGTGCAGAGGGAGACTTCTGGGGACCCTTAGACCTTAATACATTCAACAGGTGGTGCTGTGATTTTTCGAAGATTTTTTGTGTAAAAAAGTGTGTTTTCGCTATTTTTTACTTCTCCAAAACCGTCACTCAGATTATGCTGGAACTTAGTAGAAATGTTCCTTTCAGAAGGGCCAAACAAAGTTGTGTACAAGGTGGCAATGCTATTAATCCCTGATTTTGAATGAATTTTTCAGTCCAGGTACATATCGGTTTATGCATACAGTGCTGTTGATTACTATGTAAGTGAATGGGGATTGCAATGGTAATTCACATTTTCGACTTTTTATCCAAAACCACTCACCAGATTCACCTCAAACTTGGTAGGGATGTACCTTCGATGGGTCTCTGCTACGTTTGTTCAAATGGTCATGCTCCAGTGGTTTTTGGATTTTTTTATATTTTTGTGGTTTTTGGCCAAATTTTAAGGTCACTGGACAACTGACATGAAATTTACTGTTCACTTAATAACTTAAGATCTATTTTGAGTTTGGACCTTGATGTTGCACATGTAAGTGTTTCTCTGTGAAGGTCTTGTGTAGACAGTACATGAGTGACCTTAACCTCATTTCTGTGACAGCTGGTCTACTGTGTGGACTGGTTTTAGTCAACAGGATAAAGAGGATTTGTGTAGCGTGTCTGCAGCACACAGCTACACGGCTGTCAGTGGAGAGTGCAGCATCACTGTGTAACCAGGCCTCATATGCACACCTGTGTGGTGAGCATTTTCTTTCTGCTGGCGCTGGTGCTGTTCAGTCCTGGTTTACATTACACAGGGCTGTACAATGCTGGCGGTACACTACACAAACTCCCCTGAAATCCTTTGTGATCTGGATACAATGGCAGCAGCTCTAAGGACAGGATGGCAGCGAGTTCTTGTGCCACCACAAATAGTGACAAGAAACACAAAAGGTTAAACATCATGTGACATCACTTGCATGCAGAATACAGTCATAGCATGTGACATCACTTGCATACAGAATGATAAGTCATCATGTGACATCACTTGTATACAGAATAAGTCATCATGTGACATCACTTGCATACAGAAAAAGTCATCGTGTGACATCATTTGCATACAGAATACAGTCATATCATGTGACATCACTGGCATACAGAAAGATAAGCTAAAGCCACAGCTTGCGAAATTTTAAAGCACATCTATGATAAAAATGTGTTTGCACTTGTGATGACCATTCAAGGAGAGTACCAATATGCCAAAATAAACCATGGTTGACCCAGACACCTTGACCTTGTCATGTACCTGAAAGTTGATAATGACGTGCATTAAATGGAGATAAAATACCATCATAAGGGCAGCATACAACATTATAGATATAGTTTCATCAGGACACCATGCTCAGTTTATCATGTTTACACAAATGTGCAATCAGTACTTCAGAACAAATCTGTCCTTCTGATCTGATTACTAAATGTACAGTGGTTCTGCCAGCCCATAGCCAAAGGGCCAAGTGGACCAGGGCCATCAAGTTCCTGATAATTCTGCCCTGTCATGATCTGTTGTCTAATAAAACCTCATCAACCAAGCTGGACTAGTGTTGGGCCTGGTGCTACAATTGATGGTGACAGTAAATTGTCTTTAACAGGTACAGGTGTTATGACATCATTTCCCAGCAGCATAGCCTCAATAATGGCAAGGTCAATAATATGCCCCATAATCACACGGTTTTTCTTTAAATCACCTCTACACTTACGAGCTGGCAAAAAATCAAACCCAAGAATAACAGGATCTGTTATTGGAGCAATATTATGTCTCCCGGTGGAAGCCGGGGGACATATTGGTTTAGTGCCCGTTTCTTCCTCTTGTTGTTGTTGTTGTTGTTGTTGTTGTTGTTGTTGTTGTTGTTCAGGTTCTTCAACACTTGGTTTCAGTGCGATAAGTCTTGAAGTACTTGACAGAATTTGATGAAACTTGGTAGGATTATGTATCTCGGCAAGACCTAGGTTGGGATTGTATTTGGGTGACCTTGACCTAATTTTCAAGGTCACAGGGTCACTTATGTGAAATTGGTTTCCGTTCGATAAGTCATGAAGAACTTCATGGAATTTGATGAAACTTGGTAGGATCATGTATCTAGGCAAGACCTAGGTTGGGATTGTATTTGGATGACCTTGAGCTAATTCTCAAGGTCACAGGGTCACTTATGTGAAATTGGTTTCCTTGCGATAAGTCTTTAAGAACTTGATGGAATTTGATGAAACTTGGTATGATTATGTATCTAGGCAAGACCAAGGTTGGGATTGTATTTGGGTGACCTTGACCTAATTTTCAAGGTCACAGGGTCACTTATGGGAAATTGGTTTCTCTGCAATAAGTCTTGAAGAACTTGATGGAATATGATGAAACTTGGCAGGATTATGTACCTTGGCAAGACCTAGTTGGGGATAGTATTTGGATTACCTTGAGTGAATTCTCAAGGTCACAGGGTCACTTATGTGAAATTGGTTTCCATGTGATAAGTCTTGAAGAACTTGATGGCATTTGAGGAAACTTGGCAGGATTATGTATCTAGGCAAGACCAAGGTTGGGATTGTATTTGGATGACCTTGAGTGAATTCTCAAGGTCACAGGGTCACTTATGTGAAATTGGTTTCCGTGTGATAAGTCTTGAAGAACTTGATGGAATTTGATGAAACTTGGTAGGATTATGTATCTAGGCAAGACCTAGGTTAGGATTATATTTGGATGACCTTGAGCGAATTCTCAAGGTCACAGGGTCACTTATGTGAAATTGGTTTCCATGTGATAAGTCTTGAAGAACTTGATGGAATATGATGAAACTTGGTAGGATTATGTATCTAGGCAAGACCTACGTTGTGATTGTATGGGTGACCTTGACCTAATTTTCAAGGTCACAGTCACTTATGTGAAATTGGTTTCCGTTCGATAAGTCATGAATAACTCGATGGAATTTGATGAAACTTGGTAGGATTATGTATCTAGGCAAGACCTAGGTTGGGATTGTATTTGGATGACCTTGAGTGAATTCTCAAAGTCACAGGGTCACTTATGTAAAATTGGTTTCCTTGCGATAAGTCATGAAGAACTTGATGAAAATTGCTAGAGTAATGTATCTAGGTGAGAGCTAAAATAGGATTGTAATGTTCAAGCAAACTTGGTCATTTGTAATTTGTTATCACCTGTAGCTTATTCAGAGACGTCAGTGTTCCACCGGGAGACATTTGATTTTCTGTTGGAAAATCAGTCTGTTCTAGTTTATTCTATGTTTGAAGGTGATTATAATTTTCTAGGGTGAAAGTCAATGGTAGTAACTGACTGTAGATCACATGACCAAACATCGTTAAAACCAAAGTGTGACTTACCTGCGTCATTGACGTAGTGCATTCACATTAGCTAAAATCACATGCGCACGAGGGATGTTTGATTATACGTCACACGTGGCATGGAATAATTACAATGAATGTAAACAAAACATGGCACACCAGGTCGGCATTGAAAGTTGGTGTATGTCATATGTTTTGCAATGAATACCCAATTAAACATAGAGTTAACAAAATATTGCATTGTCTGAGTCTGATTTTACATCACCTTGTACAGAATTTGCAAAAGATATATAGCCCCTATAATCTGTAAGTGTTGTGGTATGTCCAGACTCTACTGTCCACCTTGTTTGACACCCCATTGCTTTTACGCTTAACCTTGTCAGGAAAGATTCCCCAGGATGGTGAATCTTGTGGAGGTTTGTGTGAGCTAACCCTGCAGTCTCTGGCAACATGCAAAATGTTTCCATGATGGAAACAAGCACCTCATTCCCTAGGTAGTGTACCTGGTGGTGTACTATAAGATCACTGACCACTAGTCTGAACTTTCATTTTGCTGTTAGCCTCCATTATTGTACTTAAACAGCTGTCATGCTCTTCATCCCCTCCACTTTGGTGGTTTTGATGGCAGCAGCTACCTTGGTCACTGGCTCAATCTGATAGATGCTAAAGAGATGTCACTTGTCTCTCTGTGGCAGGTGGGTCCTGTGGACCAAACGGGCTGTCCAGTTTGTCAGTGAGACACACATATAGTCTTCATACTATTTTGTAGACTACCAAAGTAATCTAAAGCCCTACCCGTGAGACATCAGTTAACCTATTCAACCTATCCATATCTGACCAATTGTACATGACAGCCATCCTGTTGAAATGCAAAATATATGACCACAAGTCCTGCTTTCCTTCATTAACCCTTTCCCCCTTAAACCGGCCAAAACCGGCTGGTGGTCAAATGTCATCTGCTTCAGCGTTTTCAACTAATTTCAACAGTAATGAAACATAATTTTGACTGAGAATTGTAGATGAGCCCTATTAAGATCACATGCCAAGGAAAGTTGTTGACTCAAGTGTCAATTCAAGGGGGAAGGGGTTAAAGTGGCCATCTTGTGTGCTGGTGGTTCACTCATGTCAACCTTGTCCATGTTGACCTCTGTTACAATGTGGAAAGGTAGGTGTTGGTGGGACATGTTCTTGTTGACCCTGTAACATGTTTTTGTGCCAGTACAACTAATAAAGTTGGTTGTCACAACATTGATGTATCATCCATTGCTGACAAAACTGGTAGTGAAGGGCTATGGGGGTAGTCAGAGAATACATGTATGGGTTAAAATTCTAGCATAGTTGTCTGCTACCCCTGTTGTTTCTAACAACGCTGACTAGGTTGTAATGGTGTATTGTTAGACCATGTGCTACTTGTACTGGCTGGTGTGTGTCTGACACAGACTGACACTATGGGTGGTGACCTGACATTCTGGTGTCTGTGACACAGACTGACACTATGGGTGGTGACCTGACATTCTGGTGTCTGTGACACAGACTGACACTGGGGGTGTTGGCATGATATTCTGGTGTCTGTGACACAGACTGATACTGGGGGGTGCACCCAATGATAGGATTCTAGCAATCCTGCGCCCATTTGGGCCACTTGGTGGTTGTACCTTGACTGTATTACCTGGCCTCCACTTGGTGGTTGTACCTTGACTGCATTCCCTGGCCTCCACTTGGTGGTTGTACCTTGACTGTATTACCTGGCCTCCACTTGGTGGTTGTACCTTGACTGTATTACCTGGCCTCCACTTGGTGGTTGTACCTTGACTGCATTACCTGGCCTCCACTTGGTGGTTGTGCCTAGACTGTATTACCTGGCCTCCACTTGGTGGTTGTACCTTGACTGCATTCCCTGGCCTCCACTTGGTGGTTGTACCTTGACTGTATTACCTGGCCTCCACTTGGTGGTTGTACCTTGACTGTATTACCTGGCCTCCACTTGGTGGTTGTGCCTAGACTGTATTGCCTGGCCTCCACTTGGTGGTTGTACCTTGACTGCATTACCTGGCCTCCACTTGGTGGTTGTACCTTGACTGTATTACCGGCCTCCACTTGGTGGTTGTACCTTGACTGTATTACCTGGCCTCCACTTGGTGGTTGTACCTTGACTGCATTACCTGGCCTCCACTTGGTGGTTGTGCCTAGACTGTATTACCTGGCCTCCACTTGGTGGTTGTACCTTGACTGTATTACCTGGCCTCCACTTGGTGGTTGTACCTTGACTGCATTACCTGGCCTCCACTTGGTGGTTGTGCCTAGACTGTATTACCTGGCCTCCACTTGGTGGTTGTACCTTGACTGCATTCCCTGGCCTCCACTTGGTGGTTGTACCTTGACTGTATTACCTGGCCTCCACTTGGTGGTTGTACCTTGACTGTATTACCGGCCTCCACTTGGTGGTTGTACCTTGACTGTATTACCTGGCCTCCACTTGGTGGTTGTACCTTGACTGCATTACCTGGCCTCCACTTGGTGGTTGTGCCTAGACTGTATTACCTGGCCTCCACTTGGTGGTTGTACCTTGACTGCATTCCCTGGCCTCCACTTGGTGGTTGTACCTAGACTGTATTACCTGGCCTCCACTTGGTGGTTGTACCTTGACTGTATTACCTGGCCTCCACTTGGTGGTTGTACCTTGACTGCATTCCCTGGCCTCCACTTGGTGGTTGTACCTTGACTGTATTACCTGGCCTCCACTTGGTGGTTG